>JAXRKP010000807.1:50000-57500 GCA_037039925.1 Doris montereyensis | reverse complement strand
ATAACACTCCTGTCTATCCCTAGTAGAGTTCTTGCAAAAGTAATAAAACAACGAATATCAAATGCCGTTGATACCTACATAAGAAATGAACAGGCAGGGTTTAGGAAAGGAAGAAACTGCTCGGACCAAATTTTCACATTAAGAAACATTATAGAGCAATGCAATGAATGGCAGAGACAACTGTATATAAACTTCATTGTTTTTGAAAAGGCATTCGAGAGCCTACATTGAGAAAGCATTTGGAAAATTCTAAGGAATTATGGAATACCCCAACATCTTGTTCAGCTCATTAAAAGTTTATATAATGAATTCACATGTAAAGTTGGAAATAGCAATCACAATTTTAAAATCAAGACTGGTGTCAGACAAGGGTGCATGATGTCAGCAACCATCTTCATTAATGCTATAGACTGGGGGATGAATCAAACAACCAATGATCAACACAGAGGAATTAGATGGACTCTCTTCTCTTCGCTAGAGGATATAGATTTTGCTGATTATTTGGCGCTATTGGCACACTCACATCATCACATGCAAGAGAAAACATCACGGCTAAGCTCTTTTGGTCAACAAATAGGTTTAAAAGTAAGCCTTACAACGTCGGGACTAATGACATCAAATATACAAAATCCCTCTCCAATCGTCATCAATAAAAATAATATACAAACAACCAAGGAATTTACATATTTAGACAGCATTGTCACAAGTAGCAGAGGAGCTGACAAAGACATTAAAAGACGTCTAAACAAAGCAAGAAACTCCTTCAAACTATTTCAAAATGTATGGAAAACAAAATAATATAATATTAAAATAAAACTAACAATCTACCAAAGCTGCGTCCTATCAACTCTACTATATAGATATGAATGCTGGAGGATGACAGACAGAGACATGAACAAGTTATGCTCATTCCACACCAAATGCCTGCGAAAAATCCAAAATATATTTCGGCCAAACGAAATTTCAAACGAGACTTTTCTCCGAAAATGCAAAATAGACCACATGCAAGAAACCCTGCTTAAGGGCGGGGGGGGGGGGGGCACCTGCACTGTCCAGTTTTTGGACCAAAACGTTGATTTTCTGTTCTTTGCATATTCGGGTAGAACGATCATTTTTCTACAAGTTCATGGCAAAAAAAATGTCTATATGACGTATATTTTTTTTACCAAATATTTTGTAGGCAAGGGTAGGTAAAAACAGTCAAAATTTTGACGTAAATTACCCTAACACTGACTGAGAAAATAATAGTAAAAACCCGTGTATTGGCGGTTAATCGTCGAATGTGGCAGCACACGATATTTGACCTCGTTTGCCGACTCCGATAAACGCATCTCCCGTCGCTGTGGGATATAAAGGCGTTGCGCGTCAGTGTGTATGTAAACACACGCGCACGCGTAGGATATAGAGGAAAAAAACAAATAACTGGTCATTTCGACGTCTGTTATCACAACAGTGCACATCTTAACCTAGATTTATAATCCTATTTACATAATGTAATAATGCCAGAGATTGTCGAAAGAGTAAGGCGGCTGCTACAAGGGAAACCCGTCCGAAGCGTTTGTTTTGTATGATTTTCTTTTGATTTTTTTACTTGTATTTTTCTCGAAATGTAGTTTTTCAACACTAAAATTCTATCTTCTCCGCCATTTACCAAACGATTTGTATTATTTTTGGCACACAGGTTCCTCTTGTCAATGTTAATAGATGGACTTCTTTTTTTTAATATATTGTAAACTTTTTGAGAATTTTTTTTTTTTTGGTAATAAACACGCCGTTTTTGTACATTCACGATATGTAGTATTTTCAAAAATTCATTAAAAAAAAACTATCCAAAATATCGAGAAAAAAAACCCCGACGTCACTCTTTAGATATTGAATGAAAAAGACGATTTGTACAAGTTTTGAGTAATTTTATTCATAACTAAAGGAGGAGATAGATTTTGAAAATTGAATAAAAATCCAAGATGGTGACCGTTTCTATGGCAACCAAGGACACTACAAACTTTTCAATGATATGGGATAACTGTATTTTGACAGTTACTCATGTACATACTAAAAGCAAAAACCTAAACTCAAAAGCAAAAAAAAATCACTTCAGATCCCCCCCCCCCCCCCCCCTCTCCCGCCTTAAAAGAAGATGGAGGTGGATAGGGCATGTTTTAATAAAAGAAGAAGGGAGCATGACCAAGATTGCCCTACATTGGACCCCTGAATGGAAAAGGAGACGTGGCAGGTCGAAGACAACTCAGAGCAGCAGAGAATGAGACTGGGACGAAACCTTGAATTCCACAAGGACGCTTGCCATAAATAAAGAGAGATGGAAATCCCTCATTGCTGCCCTACATGCCAACTGGCATAATGGGAAGTAAGTAAGTAGGTAGGTAAATTTATATATGAATATTGTGTATGTATGTATGTTTGTATGTATGTATGTATATATGTATGTATGTATGTATGTATGTATGTATGTATGTATGTATGTATGTATGTATGTATATGAATGTGTATGTATGTATGTATTTATGTATGTATGTATGTATGTATGTATGTATGTATGCATTGTAAATGAATGTATGTATGTATGTATGTATGTATGTATGTATGTATGTATGTATGTATGTATGTATGTATGTATGTATATGTGTATGTATGTTTGCATGTGTGCATTTACGTGGGTATGTATGAATGTATGTATGTATGTATGTATGTATGTATGTATGTATGTATATATGTATATATGTATGTATGTATGTATGTATGTTTATATGTATATATATATACGTGTGTGTATATGTGTGCATGTGTGTATGTATGTATGTATGTATATATGAATGTATGTATATATGTATATGTGTGTGTATGTTTGCATGTGTGCATGTATGTATTATATATGAATGTATGCATGTTTGTATACATGTGTGTATGTATGTATTATGTATGTATGTATACTTGTATCTCTGAGCGGGATTTCCCGTAGTAAGGGAAAAACGCATGGCGTAATCGATATTGGCGTGGACTGAGTCCTAGCGTGTTTGTGACTTAATCGTTTTTGTGTGCCCTAGTATGGATTCGTTTATGTCTAGAAAGAAAGAGCTTAGTCTAAATTCGTGTAGCATTGTATCAAACCTGCTCGTATTGCTTGGATTGTTATGGAAATTCGCATGTTTGGAAGAGTCTTTGTTTTGGGTATAAAAGGACAGTTATCTACGTGGAGAAGAGTGTGAGAGAAATACATGTTGATTCCACTTTAATATTGCAGCATTGTGAATTTGTTTTACCTCATTGTTTGATTGTCGACTATCCTTGTTATGATTATTAATCGAGTCTTGGTATAAATAGATTGTATCGTCAACATTTAGATCTAGAGTACACTGCCTGATCCGTTTACACCTTTGTAACATGCTGGGGGCTCGCCCGGGATCCAATAATCTAGAATCTATCCCGTTAGATGTAGATTTTTACAAATTCCATAAATCTAGATTTTACATCATCGAAACAAGATTGAATCTAGATAATCTATATCTGGATCTAGATCTAGACCTGCTTGAAGGAATCCTAGGCCTTGAATCTATTGACTTTATCGAAAGAATTATCCCTGGATCTAAACGGAAGGATTACCACATTCCGGCACTGTTGTTGACATGTTATCTAATTTTAGTGGTCTACGCATTGGAAACGTCTATTGAAGAAAAGAAGTCATTATGTCAGAGGTCCTTGCTAGGTTATCGGCAGAGTGTGAGGCCATGGGCCTATAGCAGATGAGAGAAAAGACTAGGCCTACATCAAGAACGGATTAAGAGAGGAGCGGGAGAGAGAGGAAAGAGAAAAGAAAGAATAGAAAGAGAACGGAAACGAGACGCTACACAACAACAACTGAAGTTGGAAAATTTTTACGACTGGCCGAAGGGGAAAAAGAAAAGAGAGCACGATTTGGCGATGGAAAGATGTTGACTTGAGGCAAATCGAAACAACAATAATTCCTCAGTGATTCCTACATTTAAACTACCAAAGCTGCCACCCTTTGTAGACTTTACTGATGATTTGGATAGCTGGCTTACCAGGTACGAAAACTTCGCCACAACAAACGGTTTTGAGAAAGGAAATTTGGCCAGCGTATTTGAGTGCTTTATTAACTGGAAGGGCATTGGACTGATTTTTACACATATCGCAGGAAGAGGTAAACGACTACGAGTGCTTGAAGAGAGCATTGCTAAGTCGTTACAACCTGACAATGGATGGATATAGACATATGTTTCGTGACTGCAAGCCAGAGAGTGGAGAGAATTCAAGTATGTTTATTATGAGGCTAAAGACATACATTGAAAGATGGGTGAGATTGGCGGAGATCGACGAAAAACTAAAACGACCTAAGAGATCTCTTTGTTCTGGAGCAATTTATGGATGCCTGCATGGATGATCTGCCAACACATATCCGCGAGAAGAAACTATCCTCACAGGAAGGTGTGGCAGAAATATTTCAAGTGTAGGAAACGAAGTCACGTAATGAAAAGTTGTGTTGGAGCTGGCGGAGATAGACGAGATTATGACCTCAAATGTTATAAGTGTGGAAAACAAGGCCATACGGCGAGGCCCTGTGAGGTATGGAATCAGAAACATGGAATCGCACTGAAGAAGGCGGATGCAGTAGAAATGAGGCCCGTGGAGGAAATGTCGAATGATCGTGTTTCGACGGAGGACGCATTGGTGAACGTTAAAGCCGAGATTACGGATGGAATGTTGCAGCTGAGCATACGCGTGGTAACAAATTGTGGAATTTGCAGCAAGAGTAGAGCTGTTGAGGATACGATGCTTTCGAGAGTTGAAGTCATCAATAATTATTTCTACTGGCCTGGAGTAGAAGGAGATGTCGCAAGATTTTGCCATGCCTGTGAGATTTGCCAGAGGACATAATATTACGACAGAAAGGCAAAACGGAGAGAGTTCAACCCTGGTGACAAAGTACTGGTGCATTTACCAACCGATATGAATACGGTGCTGTTACGATGGAAAGTTCATTTTGAAGTAGTATCAGCGGTTGGGATCAAAGACTACAAGGTGAAGATGCAGAACAAGATAAAGACGCTTTACGCAAACTTATTGAAACACTTATTTCTCGAACGGATGGAAACGTTGACACGAGTGCTAGAAAAAACGGACGCAACGTTTGTAGCATCGGCAGGACAACAACGTATCAACACGGTGGCAGAGGCGTCGCCGCGCAGTGAAGTCGGCTGCGATGGACTCCAGCCGCGCAGTAAAGGCGCCTGTGTTGGACTCCAACCGCGCAGTGAAGGTGGCTGTGATGTACTTCAGCCGCGCAGTGAAGGCGGCCGCGCAGTGAAGGTGACTGTGATGGACTTCAGCTGCGCAGTGAAGGCGGCTGTGATGGACTCAACCGCGCAGTGAAGGCGGCTCTCAACCGCGCAGTGAAGGTGACTGTGATGGACTTCATGGACCGCCGCGCAGTGAAGGCGGCTGTGATGGACTCCAGCCGCGCAGTGAAGACGCGGATAGAATCAAACCGCGCAGTGAAGGCGATGGACTCCAGCCGCGCAGTGAAGACGGCTGTGATAGACTCAAACCGCGCAGTGAAGGCGGCTGTGATGGACTCCAACCGCGCAGTGAAGGCGGCTGTGATGGACTCTAACCGCGCGCTGTGATAGACTCCAACCGCGCAGTGAAGGCGGCTGTGATGGACTCCAGCCGCGCAGTGAAGGCGGCTGTGATGGACTCCAACCGCGCAGTGAAGGCGGCTGTGATGGACTCCAACCGCGCAGTGAAACTCATGGAGGCGGTGCCTGCACGATGGCAGTGGTGGACGAGTGCATCGACGATTCGACGGCCGGAGGAGTTTCACGTCTAGCGATTTCGACATCCCGTTGTATTGAGGATAACCAGCAAACTTTCAACGACGTGATAGCGGCACGTTAGTCAATTTATCGAGGTAGGGTGGCTGTAGTCGAGGACAACGATTTCGACGACGGTGCAACATATGCAGAGGACCTCGCTGATCGCTGATCTAGGAATATGGGGTCAACAGTCTCTTCGAGAGACAGTCCGTGTTCTTTTTCAGAGTCGTCTTCGAAAGTTCAAGCCGGTAGGTGGTGGGGCTGCCATCTTGAGGCCTTACCAGGCCTTGTTATTTTATGTCAGGGTTAACTCCCTTAGCCTTTGGTTGCCCAAAACCAGCCCGCAAGGCAGCAGGCTATCATTTTCGTTCAGGGTTAACTCCCATAGTCTTTGGTCAACAAGACCCACCTGCAAGGCAGCAGGATCCTGACACAACCTAGTATCTATGTTATACATCAGTAATAGAACATATCAAACCATAAATTCATATTAAAAGTTGAGAAATCTCAATGTCTCAAATGATAAACACAAGCAAATGCCTCCAACTCATTGTCACATAGTGTTATACAACATATGAAACATTCCCTGTGACTTCAAGGTGAACAATAGCAACTCAGTGCCTTTTGATAATAGGCAGAACATGTTCCGTATCTTCCGGCTGATCTAAGGCAATATTCATAATAGATCCTCGAATAGATAACGTTTATTGTGGCAATCAAAATAAGTACCAACTTGCTATACTTTCAATAATATTCCTGGCTTTTATTGTATAATAGCTGTGTTAAAAGATAGGCCTGTATCGTTTCTAAAAAAGTCCTATAAATGCAAAGAATCGATACTGAGCTTCTTTTATGATATCCTTATGACGGGAATGAGCTGTTCTATATACTAGTATGATAGACTAGATTTGTTCCACTTTCGGCAAAATATGGGATTCCCAACCCCCCCCCAACCATTAAGTTAGCCCTTTCTCAACAATTCTGACAAAGGCGCTGCAACAGCATCAAAGTAAGGTATAAATTAATGATAATAGCCAATTAATCTTAAAAATGAATTGACTTGATTCTTGATGTATTGGAGCGTCCCTCACTTTGGAGATGTTGTCCTCATGAAGTCCAACACATTTCTTGAGTGAATGTCCCACAAAGTCGATCTCAGGGGCTTCCAGCACACACTTGGTTGGTCTCACTGTCAAGCCAGCTTCCTGCAGACGTCTGAACAACTCATCCATGGTACACAGGTGCTCCTCCCAAGTCTCTGTATGCACCAGTAGATCATCCGCATAGGCCGTCACGTGGTCCATGCTGTCCAGCAGTCTCTTCACAGCCCTGCTCAGCGTCGCTCCAGAGTTAATCATGCCGAATGGCCTCCGGGCAACCTCATAATGTTCTCAAATGGTAACGAACGCAGTCTTTGGTACATCCTCTTCCCTGACTTAGATCTGCCAGTAACCTTTACTCAGGTCCGAAAAAAATAGTTGTCACTAACTAAATTGTGAAGCACGTCGGAAGGATGGGCTGATGGGTGTGGATCGAATACGGTGAGCTTGTTAAGTCGACGATGATCAACGCTTATACGATCCGTTCCATCCTTCTTATTCACTACCACTAAGGGTGAAGCATACGATGACGAACTTTTCCTGATGATTCC
>JAXRKP010000807.1:32500-45000 GCA_037039925.1 Doris montereyensis | reverse complement strand
TCCCCACCCTACCATTCGTTGAGAGCAACGGTTCTGATAATGAAAATTATCCTTAACAACAGCGCGTCATTAATTGCTCTTTACCATTATTCCAGGTCAACGACAAACAATGAGACAAAGGACACGTCGATAGTGAAGGAAATGACACTGAATAATATTAAAGCGCCATAGGAACAAAGACGAGACAAATACCAGGTCAGGAATAGACAGAAACAAATAATCTGATGTAAACGCATAGGGTCAACCATTAAAGTACATACATACATACATTCATACATACATACATACATACATATATACATACATACATACATACATACATACATACATACACACATACATACATACACACACACATACATACATTACATACATACATACATACACGCATACATACATACATACATATTCATACATACATACATACATACATACATACATACATACATACATACATACATACATACACGCATACATACATACATACATATTCATACATACATACATACACACATACATACATACATACATACATACATACATACATACATACATACATACATACATACATACATACATATTCATACATACATACATACATAATATTATATTTGATACAGAAAAAAGAAAGGGAGCGTAGTTAGCTCAGCACGCTTTCTTTTCGAGGCGATGCGATGGTTGCCGACGCGGAGGTCGCGGGTTCGATCCCCATGGTGGCCAGGATTGTTTTTTTTCTTTTTCTTTTCTTCGTATTTGTCTCGTCTTTGTTCCTAAGCGGCTTTAATGTTATTCAAAATCATTTCCTTCACTTTATTCGAGGTCAAGACGTTTTCATAAGTCGTCCAATGGCTTTTGCTGGGATCATCGGATTGTTTTCTGTAATCCTTTGGTGTTCTCTTTCCAGTCTGCAATATTGGTGGATGCTCTCTCTCTCTCTCTCTCTCTCTCTCTCTCTCTCTCTCTCTCTCTCTCTCTCTCTCTCTCTCTCTCTCTCTCTCTCTCTCTCTCTCTCTCTCTCTCTCTCTCTCTCTCTCTCTCTCTCTCCTCTCTCTCTCTCTCTCTCTCTCTCTCTCTCTCTCTCTCTCTCTCTCTCTCTCTCTCTCTCTCTCTCTCTCTCTCTCTCTCTCTCTCTCTCTCTCTATTTCTCTCTGCTATCTCTCTGCTCTTCTATTTTGACCCACCATTTCAGTGTTTTGTATGTGTGTCTGATTAATCCCCCCATCTTCAACTTCAAGTAGTTTGGGGATTTTTTTTTACTATGTCGACGATTTTCCATTTTCTTCCAGTTTCGACACTGACTGTACCAATAACATCAGCATCCCTAACAAGAATCGTTATCATCATTATCAACCTGGGTTCCCCCCCCCATTACATTCTTCCTTCTTGTAGAGATTTCAGAGGTAGCTGAAGTTCACCTGTCCAAGTAGAATACAGTCAGTAATCAAATGTAGACCAAATGGAGACCACATTAAAATTTGTCAATTATTCTTTTCGGCGCTTCCTCTGCTGTTTCTTTTGGGTCGCTTTGCATCGCTGTGTGTCACATCATATCATCATCTTCCCAGGCTGTTTCTATTGGGTCGGTTTGCATCGCTGTGTGTCACATCATATCATCATCTACCCAGGCTGTTTCTATTGGGTCGGATTGCATCGCTGTGTGTCACATCATATCATCATCTATCCAGGTTGTTTCTATTGGGTCGCTTTGCATCACTGTGTGTCGCATCATATCATCATCTTCCCAGGTTGTTTCTATTGGGTCGCTTTGCATCGCTGGTGTCGCATCATATCATCATCTTCCCAGGCTGTTTCTATTGGGTCGCTTTGCATCGTTGTGTGTCGCATCATATCATCATCTACCCAGGTTGTTTCTATTGGGTCGCTTTGCATCGCAGTGTCTCACATCATATCATCATCTACCCAGGTTGTTTTCTATTGGGTCGCTTTGCATCGCTGTGTCTCACATCATATCATCATCTTCCCAGGCTGTTTCTATTGGGTCGCTTTGCATCGCTGTGTCTCACATCATTTCATCATCTTCCCAGGCTGTTTCTATTGGGTCGCTTTGCATCGTTGTGTCTCACATCATTTCATCATCTTTCAGGCTGTTTCTATTGGGTCGCTTTTGCATCGCTGTGTGTCGCATCATATCATCATCTAACCAGGCTGTTTTTCTATTGGGTCGCTTTGCATCGCTGTCTCACATCATATCATCATCTAACCAGACTGTTTCTATTGGGTCCGTTTGCATCGCTGTGTCTCACATCATATCATCATCTACCCTGGCTGTTTCTATTGGGTCGCTTTGCATCGTTGTGTCTCACATCATTTCATCATCTTCCCAGGCTGTTTCTATTGGGTCGCTTTGCATCGCTGTGTGTCGCATCATATCATCATCTAACCAGGCTGTTTCTATTGGGTCGCTTTGCATCGCTGTGTCTCACATCATATCATCATCTAACCAGACTGTTTCTATTGGGTCCGTTTGCATCGCTGTGTCTCACATCATATCATCATCTACCCTGGTTTCCTATTTGTTTCTATTGGGTCGCTTTGCATCGCAGTGTCTCCACGTCATATCATCATCTTCCCAGGTTGTTTCTATTGGGTCGCTTTGCATCGCTGTGTGTCACATCATATCATCATCTTCCCTGGCTGTTTCTATTGGGTTGCTTTGCATCGCTGTGTGTCACATCATTTCATCATCTTCCCAGGTTGTTTCTATTGGGTCGCTTTGCATCGCTGTGTGTCACATCATTTCATCATCTTCCCAGGTTGTTTCTATTGGGTCGCATTGCATCGCTGTGTCTCACATCATTTCATCATCTTCCCAGGTTGTTTCTATTGGGTCGGTTTGCATCGCTGTGTGTCACATCATATCATCATCTTCCCAGGCTGTTTCTATTGGGTCGGTTTGCATCGCTGTGTGTCACATCATATCATCATCTTCCCAGGCTGTTTCTATAGGGTCGCTTTGCATCGCTGTGTGTCACATCATATCATCATCTTCCCAGGCTGTTTCTATTGGGTCGCTTTGCATCACTGTGTGTCGCATCATATCATCATCTTCCCAGGCTGTTTCTATAGGTCGCTTTGCATCACTGTGTCTCCACATCATATCATCATCTACCCAGGTTGTTTCTATTGGGTCGCTTTGCATCGCTGTGTGTCGCATCATATCATCATCTTCCCAGGCTGTTTCTATTGGGTCGCTTTGCATCGCTGTGTGTCGCATCATATCATCATCTACCCAGGCTGTTTCTATAGGGTCGCTTTGCATCGGCTGTGTGTCGCATCATATCATCATCTTCCCAGGCTGTTTCTATTGGGTCGCTTTGCATCGCTGTGTCTCACATCATATCATCATCTTCCCAGGTTGTTGACTAGTTCCTCTGTCATGGAAGGTGTCGACTGATTCCCATAATTTTATACTGAGAAGTTCTTCTTTACACGCCCTTTACGAATGGAGGACTATCAGGCATTTCCTAGGTTTTTAACTTCCTTTTCACCAGTTCACAAAGTTCGTCCAATCCTTTGAATATTCTTTGTGTTCAGATTCTTGAAATAACAGGACTGATGTCTTAAGTGCTGGATTGGACATTCGCTCTAAGATTTACGGAATTTGTACTGGCTTCAGCTGCATTCTTCAAAATTACTTGAATTGCGAGGGCAAACAATAGCCTATGGATTAAATTGTGCACCCTACTGCAATGCCAACTTTCAGCTTCATCCTATCAGTTGGAATGTCCGTCAACTAGAAGAATCTCACTCTGAACCCTTAGAATGTTGTTCAAGCCTTGGAAATTTCATGGTAGATACTTAGCGCAAGCTAGTATGCTGCCATATACATACGTATTGGCAAGATCCAGCCAGATAAATCAAGGTATATTCTTTTTCCAGTTTTCACGCTTGAATTGCTTCCCATATCATTGTGGCATGCTCCAAGTATCGGAAGACTTCGGGAATACCCCATTCTTGAAGAGGCATACCAATATATCCCTTATTGATCATACATTTTCTCACACAATGACAAGAAGAGTATTTGACCCTCTACATAATATAATAATAAAAATAATCATACACATGTACACACACACACACACATATATATATATATATATATCTATATCTATATATATATATATATATATGTATATATATATAGCGTTGTATCGATACTTACATTCATTCATGATTCACAATATATTATGTTTCATAGCTCTACGTTATCGATACTATTGATGAATATTGTAGATTATCTAACCTGAGGCCATTGTGAAGTGAGTTCTCATCTTGGTTTATCTCAACGGTGTTATTATGGGATAGGCAATGACTGCATTATGCCCCAAGTCTGTCGGCTATCTAAATCGACCTACAAAAATAAAACGGATTCAAACGCTAGCTTTATGACACCCGATGAGACGAATACTGCGTTTGATCTCTGGCCTGAAGATGGAAACTGTCTTTCTTTGATTTGACGACGGCAGCTTGCTTTCTTTGACCTAGAAAAAAAACGATAGCTTTACCTAATCCAGAAAAAAAAACGATAGCTTTATCTGATCTAGAAAAAAAGATAGCTTTATCTGATCTAGAAAAAAAACGATAGCTTTATCGGACCTAAAAAACAAACCGATAGCTTTATCTGACCTAGAAAAAACCCCGATAGCTTTATATGATCTAAAAAAACCCCGATAGCTTTATCTGACCTAGAAAAAAACGATAGCTTTATCTGACCAAGAAAAGAACGATAGCTTTCTCTGGTAAGAAGTCATGCTTGCTTTATCGGACCAAGAAAGAACGCTAGCTTTCTAGTAGTAAGTCATGCTTACTTTATCTGACCTAGAAAGAACGATAGCTTTCTAGTAAGTAAGTTATGCTTGCTTTATCTGACCTAGAAAGAACGATAGCTTTCCCTACTAAGAAGCCATGCTTGCTTTATCTGACCTAGAAAGAACGATAGCTTTCCTAGTAAGAAGTCATGCTTGCTTTATCTGACCTAGAAAGAAGGATAGCTTTCTCTAGTAAGAAGTCGTCTTTATCTGACCTAGAAAGAACGATAGCTTTCCCTAGTAAGAAGTCATGCTTGCTTTATCTGACCAAGAAAGAACGCTAGCTTTCTCTAGCAAGAAGTCATGCTTGCTTTATCTGACCTAGAAAGAACGATAGCTTTCCTGACTAGTAAGAAGTAATGCTTGCTTTATCTGACCTAGAAAGAACGATAGCTTTCCTAGTAAGAAGCCATGCTTGCTTTATCTGACCTAGAAAGAACGATAACTTTCTCTCATGCTTAATTTATCTGACCTAGAAAGAACGATAGCTTTCTCTAGTAAGAAGTCATGCTTGCTTTATCTGACCTAGAAAGAACGCTAGCTTTCTCTGCTTGTAAGAAGTCATAAGAAGTCATTGCTTTATCTGACCTAGAAAGAACGATAGCTTTCTCTGTAAGAAGTCAAGATCTGACCTAGTCTTTCTCTATAAGAAGTCATGCTTGCTTTATCTGACCTAGAAAGAACGATAGCTTTCTCTAATAAGAAGCCAGCTTTTTATCTCTGGTAAAGAAGTCATGTTTGCTTTATCTGACCTAGAAAGAACGATAGCTTTCTCTGGTAAGAAGTCATGTTTGCTTTATCTGACCTAGAAAGAATGATAGCTTTCTAGAAGTCATGTTTGCTTTATCTGACCTAGAAAGAACGATAGCTTTCTCTGGTAAGACGTCAAGAAGAAAGAATCATGCTTTCTCTGGTGCTCATGTTTGCTTTATCTGACCTAGAAAGAATGATAGCTTTCCCTAGTAAGAAGTCATGCTTGCTTTATCTGACCTAGAAAGAACGATAGCTTTCCCTGGTAAGAAGTCATGTTTGCTTTACCTGACCTAGAAAGAACGATAGCTTTCTCTGGTAAGAAGTCATGACTTAATTTATCTGACCTATCTGACCAAGAACGATAGCTTTCTCTAGTAAGAAGTCATGCTTGCTTTATCTGACCTAGAAAAACGTAAGAAGTAATGCTTTCTATCTGACCTAGAAAGAACGATAGCAACTCATGCTTACTTTATCTGACCTAGAAAGAACGATAGCTTTCCCTAGTAAGAAGTAATGCTTGCTTTATCTGACCTAGAAAGAACGATAGCTTTCCTACTACGTCATGCTTGCTTTATCTGACCTAGAAAGAATGATAGCTTTCTCTAGTAAGAAGTCATGTTTGCTTTATCTGACCTAGAAAGAACGATAGCTTTCTCTGGTAAGAAGTCATGTTTGCTTTATCTGACCTAGAAAGAACGATAGCTTTCTCTGAAAGAAGAAGTCATGTTTGCTTTTTGCTTTATCTGACCTAGAAAGAACGATAGCTTTCTCTGGTAAGAAATCATGCTTGCTTTATCTGACCTAGAAAGAATGATAGCTTTCTCTGGTAAGACACGTGCTTGCTTTATCTGACCTAGAAAAAGAATGATAGCTTTCTCTGGTAAGACACGTGTTTGCTTTATCTGACCTGCAGACGAACGTTGGTTGTCTCTTGCCTAAAGATAAACATTCTCTTTCTATGGCGTGAAGACAAACGCTTGCATTCTCTCACCCCTCCCCCCCCCCCCCCACTCCAAACAAACAAAAAGAATGGTAGCTTTCTCTGACCTCAAGATGGACGCTTGCTTTATCTGGCCTGAAGACAATTATTAGCTTTCTTTGGCCTGAAGACAATTGCTAGCTTTTCTTTGGCCTGAAGACAATTGTTTTCTTGGCTTGCTTAAGACTGAGCTTTTGGCCTTAAGACAATTGCTAGCTTTCTTTACCTTAAGACAATTGCTAGCTTTCTTTGGCCTTAAGACAAGCTTTCTCTGGCCATAAGACATTTAGCTTTGGCCTGAATACCATTGCTAGCTTTCTTTGGCCTGGAGACAATTGTGAGCTTTCTTTGGCCTGAGACAATTGCTAATTATTTTATCAATACTTTCTCTGGCCTTAAGACAAGGGGGTGGTAAGATTTTCTGTGGCCTGAGACAATTGCTGGCTTTTACCTTTCTGGCTTTCTTTGGCCTGAAGACAATTGCTGAGCTTTCTCTGACTCAAGGCCTTAAGACAATTGCTAGCTTTCTTTGGCCTTAAGACAATTGCTAGCTTTCTTTGGCCTGGGACGCAATTTTCCCCACTCTCTGACCCAGGACATGCAATTGGGTACTTTCTCTGGCCTTAAGAACTAGCTTAGAGCTTTCTTTGGCCTTAGAAAAACCTTCTTCAGATTATTATAGCCTCCTGACCAGCAGGCGATAATTCTAGCTTTCTGTGGCCACAATTAACTGCTCCTCTGGCCTTAAGACAATTGCCTATTCTTATGGAAACTGGGAAAAAGCTGTGATATCATGTGGCTGAGTGGTTAGGCTGCTAGATTTCCTGGCCTTAAGACTATTGCTAGCTTTCTTTGTTCCCAGTTTCTCTGGCTAACATGGCATTATTACTTATTCTTATTGAGAAGTGAAAACTAGCTTTTCCAGGAGTAAATTGGGTGCAGTGTTGAGTCCTGTCCAGGGGACCTGCTGCCTTTCACGTCTTGAGGGAAAAGTTCTGGCTGGATTATGAAGGAACTTTTATTTAAGTGTAATTAATTGTACGCAGCTGTTATTACTAGTAATGTGTCGGCATCTTGTCCATAAGCTAAAGACTAAAGGGACAAATTCGATGAAAAATTAATAGAAATAAATCTGTTAGATCAAAACTTGCATCATTACACACAAGACTAACCAATAGTGACCTTTCAAAATTGATATCAAATGATTTTGTTGCTTGATTTGATCACAACTAAGGTGATATCGTTTTTGTTGTAGGTTTTCAAATTTCACCCGGACTGCCCTGTAAACAGCATCTGTTCACGATTTTGTTGTGTTGTGATTTGCCCACGGGATCTTTTTTGTCGTCCGTCTCCGATGGGACAAGGTGTCAATCCACCTACTTGGACCAGGGACACGGAGGGGGAGGAGGAGGGGGTATGAAATTTTACTCGGGACAGGAAAGATGTTTCACCGAAAAGACTCATTTTTTCAACCATCCACAGCCATGCTCAAAATAACCAACAACATCATGAACATATCTCTTGTATTGTATGAGGCAGAGATATGTTCATGATTTTGTTGGTTATTTTGAACTCTGATCTATGGTTTTTATTGTGAGAGGCAAGAGATATGTTCATGATGTTGGTTATTTTGAAAATGACTATGTGCTTATTGTATGAGAAAGAGATATGTTCATGATTTTGTTGGTTATTTTGAACATTGCTATGTCTTATTGTATGAAAAGAGATATGTTCATGATTTTGTTGGTTATTTTGAACATGGCTGTGGCCTTTGGTTTTATTTGTCTCACAGCCAGCTACATCTAATCTGGAACATTAACAGAGAATAATAAGAACTCCAGGATGAGGGATTTACTTACAATGATTATTTGTTTATTTCAGAAAAAAACCATGGAAAAAGAAAAAAGAATCCCAAAAACAAGAAAAAAACACATCCTCACCTCTAAAACTAATTAATACAACTTAGAACAAAAAAAAGGTACCATTAAAAAAAATAAAAATAAAAATAGAACCCCCCATCCCATCAAACAAACCCAAAACAAAAACAACAACAACAACCCCAACCTCTACAACAAACCAAACCCTAGCAATCCACCACCCTCACCAACATCAACAACAAGCAAACAAACAATTCAAGTCAAACCAACAATAACAACAACAACAACAATAACAACTAAATTCACTCCCCTCTGGGGTTTATTCAAAATCAAACTACAAGTTTAAAAAAACCCAAAAACTGAAAACAATGTGCACATGTACAAAAAGAAATTTACCATGCAACTGACATCTTGATGACACTTTACATAATTTGACAATATCAATTGGTGGAAATATTCCAAGTATTGAATACAACATTGAAAAAACAGTTAGACTAATATTACTTTGATATTGACTGACTATTGACTGATGGGAAAATAAAACATATGATAGAACAGGAACAGTATGTTGGCTATGATCGTCTCTCTCATGACAGTGAACTTCCTTCAAGGCCGTTACGGCCCATAGAGCCGGAGCTTATCCCCGTTTTAAAAAGCGTGAATCGGAACAGGTGGGACAACAATCACCTCCTGGCCAGGACACTAGTATGGCACAGGTTTTTAATCCCAAGTTAGTGCTTGTTTGCACCCATTTGCACCCGGGTAGGGTGGGGGACAATGTGTGTTAAGTGTATTTCCCAAAGAACACAACGTTGGACTTAGCCTTGCTA
Source organism: Doris montereyensis (assembly GCA_037039925.1). Taxonomy (NCBI): domain Eukaryota; kingdom Metazoa; phylum Mollusca; class Gastropoda; order Nudibranchia; family Dorididae; genus Doris; species Doris montereyensis. The sequence goes on along the minus strand of JAXRKP010000807.1, from coordinate 35,732 downwards.
GGATTCAAACTTGGGATCTCATGATCCCCAGTCTGGCAGAGCGACCACTGGCCATCAACGCCACTCTAGTTACAGTGATGAGATAGACAAACTAATTCCAAGGCTTCTATCAGCTTTACCTATGTTAAAAATACTCTGTAATGTCTGTAAAAGCATGAGTCATTTAAGAAATATAAAATCAATGAACCTAGCTGGTGACTTCAAGCATTGTATCTAAGAGAAAAAATAAGCCTTATATATATATATATTGCATATTAATACTATATATATATAAATATAGTATATAAAAGTGATGATGAATTTTAAATTGATAAGGAAAAGAGATATACAGATGACATTGAAGTAAAACATATAATTTAAAAATTCAAAGCATGCCCCTGCCCTTCCTTTGTTTCTTCCCATTTTCTCCTTCCAGCATCTCACTCGCCAAACACATGGACAAGAAAAAAGTAATGCAATAATTAGAAATACCGTAAAGTCAATTCTTTCATGGAAGACTTGCCAACATAATGGTGATCAAAAAATGCAGATAACGTAATTAAAAATAAAGTTATGAAACATGGTGAAAATAATAACACTGAGAATGACGGTGATTATGAATAAATCAGATTCTTATTCAATTTCTTGCACAGTCCTTTAACTGTCGTCATCACACACTCTGTTTGAAAATGCAGGCTTTATAGGTGAAATAGATTTTTAAACAGTGGAGCCTCTCTAATAGGGAAATTTCAGGGGGATTGTAAACTTGTCCCAATTAGCCGGGTGTCCCGATTTCCCGGAGACCGAGGGATTTTTGTTTTACCTCAACAGTTTGAGGTACATATAAGTTCTTTGTGAGTGGTAAGATACAAGTTAAATGAACAAGTAGCCACAGGACCAGTTGATCAAAACCTAAGATGGCATTCATGAGTGGTGTCACTCAAAGTCGAGCTTCATTGAACTGTAGATAAATAGGACATGTAATCAAGAATGCATGGTGGATTGTTAAATCTTTTCGCTTACCCATCCTTGTGCTGGACAAGTTAAACGGGCAATAAAATACTATGACAGTGCACGAGTCTGCTTTGTAAGCGCTGTCTCGTGTCAAAAATCGTAACTGTATTGTTACGTGGACGAGCAAACTCTGGCTCGATGCCTGATTTCACACCTTAAGAAATGGGACGTTTGGTGTGTCTGGCCCCCGGTCTTCATGAACTGGTACTTGCAACATCAGCGACATCATGTACATATCATGCAATGTAATAACACGTGTAGCACTAATGCAAGGGGAATGATTCATGTTTTGCTAACACAGAAACCAAATTTGGATAACAAGTGAGTGTTGGAATAAATAATTAAAGGGGAAACAGCGATGATAAATTCCGTTCCTGGGGATTTCTTCCAGATTGGCTGGGTTTCCCGACGCCACGAGTTCCCGATTAGAGAGCTTCCACTGTAACACATTTTTGCTCGAGAAAAGACATGGCTGCTCTTTCGATTCACTAAGCCAAAGTGCATGCTCCTGCTACTTTCATTCATGAAATGAGCCGGGTTTTTCATCACTAGAGTGCAAATTGACAGGCCACTTCACACTGGCAAGTTCTTTGATTTGATTTACCCACATCCACAAGTAGGGTGATCTCAGGGGCTTTGTAGCATTTCAAATTTTTGCCCGACTGCCTGTAAACAGCAAAGGGACCTGTAACGTGCACAGAGTGTTGTTATCCGCACACAGGACCTCCTTTTTATCGTCCATCTCCGATGGGACTAGGGGACTGTTGATCTACTTATCTGGACCAGGGGGGTAGATTTTGCTCGAAGAAACTTGAGAATATGTTTTGAACTGTTGGCGGGGCTGAACACACTACTTTTTGGTTGAGAGGCCGACATGTCGCCTCTGGACTATCGAGTCCCCCAACTGGCAAGTTCTAAGGTCAAAGAAGTATTACAATGTAGCATTACATGTATCATTAAGTAAAGAAAATAAAACTAAATGACAAAGAGGGACTAGAAAGCCATACCAACATTGACCACATAGGAATCATATAGTAAAGATAAACACCAACATCATTGCTGTGTAGACCTTAGCGACCATACAGGGAAACTGGAGTCTAATTCAAAGCAAACTTACAAGTGCAACACCCACTTTGTCTCCCATATACTAAGGACTTCGGCTGCGGTTGCTGAAATCTTTTTTAAGCATTATATGACCCCCCCCACTCCCCCGGCAAAAAAAAAAAAAGGAAATGAAAAGAACATTCTTATCCTGAACACATTTAACACATTTTGTTGATTTATTTTGAACACAATTGTTTTCCTTAATTCAGTCTACTCAACCTGCCTCTGGTCATCTAAGGGGCAGCGGCCATTTTGAAATGTTGATTCCCCAAGACAATGACAATGGCTTCATCCAATGTTTTTCTATAATATAATAATCTTTATACATGGAATACGATATATATGTATATATATATATTTATATATAAAAAACATGGAGCATGTAGAAACTGTCCAAAAGCAAGTGCAGGAGAAGAATCAGTCAGTGCATTCCTCGCTGTCCTAACACTATAGAGCTTGGTTCTGGTTGATTTACACCATCAAGTTCCATGCTTAGTCACCACTGAAAGAAGAAAAAAAGGAATGAAATAAGACAAAAGTTTCCTCCTTTCATTATTCATCGGGAATTTTACACTTAGTCACCACAGCAAGGAAAAAAAGGAATGCAATAAGACAAAAAGTTTCCTCATTTTTTATTCATCTGGGATTTTACATATCAACAGCATGGAAAAAAAAAGAATTTTAAAACAAAGTTTCTTTTCGTCCCATTCAACGGGAATTTTTACAACTTGTCACCACATGGAAAAAAAGAATAAAGGAATGAAATAAGAGAAATCTTCCTCATTTTTCTATTCATATGGGGATTACGTGTTAGTAACCACTGGAAGTTTCCAAAAGAAAGGCTCTTTCGTCCCACTACCTGTTCACTGACGAACTTGGTCACTACATGTGTAACTAAAGAAATCGAAGTGTATATTATTAATATGGTAATGAGCGTGAGGGGAAGAAGAGGAAGGAAAAGGAAGAGGGAAGCCAAGAAAAGGGGAAAGAGCAGAAGCAGAGAACGAAGAAGAAGAAGAAAAGAAGAAGAAGAAGAAGAAGAAAAGAAGAAGAAGAAGAAGAAGAAGAAGAAGAAGAAGAAGAAGAAGAAGAAGAAGAGGAAGAAGAAGAAGAAGAAGAAGAAGAAGAAGAAGAA
>JAXRKP010000807.1:20000-30000 GCA_037039925.1 Doris montereyensis | reverse complement strand
ACTCGGTAGTCCAGAGGTAAGGTATCGGCCTTTCAACCAAAAGGTCGTGGGTTCAAACACCGCTGAAAGTTGAAAAAATTCTCGAGTTTCCTTTGAGTATAATATACCCCCCACCCCTCCCTCCTCCTCCCCCCTGGTCCAAGTAGGTGGGTCGACAACTAGTCCCACCTGAGACAGACGGTAAGAAGGAGGTTCCGTGTGCAGATCACCACTTTGTGCACGTTAAAGATCCTTTGGTTGTTTACACGGCAGTCCGGGAAAAACAAAACAACCCATACTACCAAAAACAAAAATACAACCCGAGATCACCTGAGTTGTGGATGCGGGTAAATCAAATCAAATCAAAAGATTCCCGCAGCAGGCCATCATTTCATTCAAAGGTCATTCTAAACTCCTCGCTCGCGAGCATTAAGTACAGCACTTGGGGTTGTTGTTTTTACTACATCCTTCTCTGCCTATAATTGCTGAGAAATTATTCCTACTTGAGCCAAGTAAGGAACTCAAGAGTCAAATGCCTCTCATAAAAGGCAGCATATCGGAAGAGCGCATTGACATTTACAATGCCAATCTTTGGTTCAAAGCTTCCTCCTTACTCAAAATGGCTACTATCTTCCTCGTGCCAGACAGTAATTACATGTAAGTCGCCGATTTTATAGATAACCGGAAGCCATTCACAATTTCCAATGTAAAACATTTCAAAGTGGGGCTGAACCTTAATGTGTCTCACTTTGCAAATAAACTCTTTCATTTGCCTTTTATTGTAAATTGAGAATAATAGAATAATCCCTGTAACTTTACTTCACATATGGTTGCGTGCAAAGGCCAGTTGAGAATCTGTGAAGTAAGCACTAGACATGGGGGTGGGGGGGTGGAGGGGATGGGGGGGTTAAAGGTTAAGGGAAGGAGCCCCTAATATAGTTACATAGTTATAAAGGAAGAGAGTTCCTCTCGAAACTCGATTATTTTAGGCTAAGTAAAGGGGCCAATGGTCTGCTGTATAGGCGTCCACAAGACGGCAAACGGTCTAGCGTCCCACGGAATATGAAGAGCGTTCCTTACGTTACAAACCACAAGACCTACACGAATTATGAAGTGCATTACGAACTACACGAATTATGAAGTGCGTTCATTACAACTACACGAATTATGAAGTGCGTTCATTACGAACTACACGAATTATGAAGTGCGTTCATTACGCGAACTACACGAATTATGGAAGTGCTCATTACGAACTACATGAATTAAGCAAGCAATGTGACATGGAACCCATTAACTATGAAATGTCTTCCTTACCAACCACATGAACTATGAAATGTCTTCCTTACCAACCACATGAACTATGAAATGTTTTCCTTACCAACCACATGAACTATGAAATGTTTTCCTTACCAACCACATGAACTATGAAATGCCTTCCTTACCAACCACATGAACTATGAAATGCCTTCCTTACCAACCACATGAACTATGAAATGCCTTCCTTACCAACCACATGAACTATGAAATGTATTCCTTACCAACCACATGAACTATGAAATGCCTTCCTTACCAACCACATGAACTATGAAATGCCTTCCTTACGAACCCCATGAACTATGAAATGTCCTCCTTACCAACCACATGAACTATGAAATGTCTTCCTTACCAACCACATGAACTATGAAATGTCTTCCTTACCAACCACATGAACTATGAAATGTCTTCCTTACCAACCACATGAACTATGAAATGCCTTCCTTACCAACCACATGAACTATGAAATGCCTCCCTTACCAACCACATGAATTATGAAATGCCTTCCTTACCAACCACATGAACTATGAAATGCCTCCCTTACCAACCACATGAACTATGAAATGTCTTCCTTACCAACCACATGAACTATGAAATGTCTTCCTTACCAACCACATGAACTATGAAATGCCTTCCTTACCAACCACATGAACTATGAAATTCCTTCCTTATGAACCCCATGAACTATGAAATGCCTTCCTTACCAACCACAAGAACTATGAAATGCCTTTCTTATGAACCACATGAACTATGAAATGCCATTCTTATGAACCACATGAACTTTGAAATGCCTTCCTTACCAACCAAATCAACTATGAAATGCCTCCCTTACCAACCACATGAACTATGAAATGCCTTCCTTACCAACCACATGAACTATGAAATGCCGTCCTTACCAACCACATGAACTATGAAATGCCTTCCTTACCAACCACATGAACTATGAAATGCCTTCCTTACCAACCACATGAACTATGAAATGCCTTCCTTACCAACCACATGAACTATGAAATGCCTTCCTTACCAACCACATGAACTAGGAAATGTATTCCTTACCAACCACATGAAGTATGAAATGCCTTCCTTACCAACCACATGAACTATGAAATGCCTTCCTTACGAACCCCATGAACTATGAAATGTATTCCTTACCAACCACATGAACTATGAAATGTATTCCTTACCAACCACATGAACTATGAAATGTATTCCTTACCAACCACATGAACTATGAAATGTATCCCTTACGAACCACATGAACTATGAAATGTATTCCTTACCAACCACATGAACTATGAAATGCCTTCCTTACGAACCACATGAACTATGAAATGTCTTCCTTACCAACCACATGAACTATGAAATGTTTTCCTTACCAACCACATGAACTATGAAATGCTTTCCTTACCAACCACATGAACTATGAAATGCCTTCCTTACCAACCACATGAACTATGAAATGCCTCCCTTACCAACCACATGAACTATGAAATGCCTCCCTTACCAACCACATGAATTATGAAATGCCTTCCTTACCAACCACATGAACTATGAAATGCCTCCCTTACCAACCACATGAACTATGAAATGTCTTCCTTACCAACCACATGAACTATGAAATGTCTTCCTTACCAACCACATGAACTATGAAATGCCTTCCTTACCAACCACATGAACTATGAAATTCCTTCCTTATGAACCCCATGAACTATGAAATGCCTTCCTTACCAACCACATGAACTATGAAATGCCTTTCTTATGAACCACATGAACTATGAAATGCCTTTCTTATGAACCACATGAACTTTGAAATGCCTTCCTTACCAACCAAATCAACTATGAAATGCCTCCCTTACCAACCACATGAACTATGAAATGCCTTCCTTACCAACCACATGAACTATGAAATGCCTCCCTTACCAACCACATGAACTATGAAATGCCGTCCTTACCAACCACATGAACTATGAAATGCCTTCCTTACCAACCACATGAACTATGAAATACCTTCCTTACCAACCACATGAACTATGAAATGCCTTCCTTACCAACCACATGAACTATGAAATGCCTTCCTTACCAACCACATGAACTAGGAAATGTATTCCTTACCAACCACATGAACTATGAAATGCCTTCCTTACCAACCACATGAACTATGAAATGCCTTCCTTACGAACCCCATGAACTATGAAATGTATTCCTTACCAACCACATGAACTATGAAATGTATTCCTTACCAACCACATGAACTATGAAATGTATTCCTTACCAACCACATGAACTATGAAATGTATCCCTTACGAACCACATGAACTATGAAATGTATTCCTTACCAACCACATGAACTATGAAATGCCTTCCTTACGAACCACATGAACTATGAAATGTCTTCCTTACCAACCACATGAACTATGAAATGTTTTCCTTACCAACCACATGAACTATGAAATGCTTTCCTTACCAACCACATGAACTATGAAATGCCTTCCTTACCAACCACATGAACTATGAAATGCCTTCCTTACCAACCACATGAACTATGAAATGCCTCCCTTACCAACCACATGAATTATGAAATGCCTTCCTTACCAACCACATGAACTATGAAATGCCTCCCTTACCAACCACATGAACTATGAAATGTCTTCCTTACCAACCACATGAACTATGAAATGTCTTCCTTACCAACCACATGAACTATGAAATGCCTTCCTTACCAACCACATGAACTATGAAATTCCTTCCTTATGAACCCCATGAACTATGAAATGCCTTCCTTACCAACCACAAGAACTATGAAATGCCTTTCTTATGAACCACATGAACTATGAAATGCCTTTCTTATGAACCACATGAACTTTGAAATGCCTTCCTTACCAACCAAATCAACTATGAAATGCCTCCCTTACCAACCACATGAACTATGAAATGCCTTCCTTACCAACCACATGAACTATGAAATGCCTCCCTTACCAACCACATGAACTATGAAATGCCGTCCTTACCAACCACATGAACTATGAAATGCCTTCCTTACCAACCACATGAACTATGAAATACCTTCCTTACCAACCACATGAACTATGAAATGCCTTCCTTACCAACCACATGAACTATGAAATGCCTTCCTTACCAACCACATGAACTAGGAAATGTATTCCTTACCAACCACATGAACTATGAAATGCCTTCCTTACCAACCACATGAACTATGAAATGCCTTCCTTACGAACCCCATGAACTATGAAATGTATTCCTTACCAACCACATGAACTATGAAATGTATTCCTTACCAACCACATGAACTATGAAATGTATTCCTTACCAACCACATGAACTATGAAATGTATCCCTTACGAACCACATGAACTATGAAATGTATTCCTTACCAACCACATGAACTATGAAATGCCTTCCTTACGAACCACATGAACTATGAAATGTCTTCCTTACCAACCACATGAACTATGAAATGTACTTGTAACCAAACACTAGTTTGGAAGAGTGAACGAATGCTACTTGTAACCAAACAACTAGTTTAAAGATGAAATGCCTTCCTTGTAACCAAACACTAGAAATTTCCTTACCAACCATGAACTATGAAATGTCTTCTTGTAACCAACCACTAGTTATGGAATGAGTCAACCACGCCGAACTATAAAAACACTAGTTTGGACCCCATGAACGAAATGTCTTCCTTACCAACCATATGAACTATGAAATTCTTCCTTAAACCAATGAACTATGAAATGTCTTCCTTAACCAACCACAGTTTGAACTAGTGAACGAATGTCTTCCTTACCAACCACTAGTTTGAAGATGAAATGTTACTTGTAACCAAACACATAGTTTGAAAGCCTTCGCCATCAACCCCATGAACTTGAAATGCCTTCCTACCAACCAGTGAACTATGAAATGTCTTCCTTAACCAACCACTATGAACTATGAAATGTCTTCCTTACCAACCACATGAACTAAGAAATGTATTCCTTACCAACCACATGAACTATGAAATGCCTTTCTTACGGAAGATGAACTATGAAATGCCTTTCTTACCAAACACTAGTGGAACTAGTGAAATGCCTTTCTTGTAACCAAACACCACTATGAAATGAACGAATTCTTACGAGCCATGAACTAAGTGTCATTGTCCTTTCTTAAACCATCATGAACTATGAAATAGCCAGTCGTTAAACCCAGAACTATGAAACCTTTCTTACGGGACTGAACTATGAAATTTTCTTACAACCACATGAACTAGAAATGCCTTTCTTACCAACCATAACTATAAATGCACTTTCTTACCAACCACATACTCTACACACTTGTTTACGCAACCACATCAACTCTGAAACAAGAAACAAACCACACCAAGTATGAAATGTATTCCTTACAAACCACCAACTATGACATGTATTCATTCAACCACACCAACTATAAATGTATTCCTTATAAACCACACCAACTATGAAATGTATTCCTTACAAACCACACCAACTATGAAATGTATTCTTGTGAACCACACCAACTATGAAATGTATTCCTTATAAACCACACCAACTATAAATGTATTCCTTATAAACCACACCAACTATGAAATGTATTCATTACAAACCACACCAACTGAAATGTATTCCTTATAAACCACACCAACTATGAAATGTATTCCTTTAAACCACACCAACTATGAAATGTATTCCTTATAAACCACACCAACTATGAAATGTATTCATTATAAACCACACCAACTATGAAATGTATTCCTTACAAACCACACAACTATGAAATGTATTCCTTATAAACCACACCAACTATGAAATGTATTCCTTACAAACCACACCGACTATGAAATGTATTCCTGATAAACCACACCAACTATGAAATGTATTCCTTAAACCACACCGACTATGAAATGTATTCCTTATAAATCACACCAACTATGAAATGTATTCCTTACAAACCACACCGACTATGAAATGTATTCTTACAAAACCACACCAACTATGAAATGTATTCCTTACAAACCACACCGACTATGAAGGCTAAAATTAATAATAGATACAATCCTCAAAGTATTTTGTTGTATGCTCACACACATGAAATGATTCCAAATGTGGGTATGTAAGTGTGTGTGTGTGTGTGTGTGTCTGTATGTGTATTTCTTGGTAATTTTAATTTAATTAAGGACTGTCCATGAAAAAAATACCCAAATCAACCCAACCCAACCCAACCCCAAACAGTGTGACTATGACTGGAGAAAAGAAGGATTTTATGATGACGAGTTAAAGAGCAAATTGCCGTGTACACCCCAAAAAACAATGTATCCATCGTCTGTATGTAGACCCCCCGACTACTACCAGAACATTATGGTCTCAACCAATGTTCCTTCTATTGTTTTGTGATTCGTATCAAAGAGGCAAGGTATTGTGCAAAGTTTGACGAAAATTCCATAATGAGTGAAAGTTACAAGCACAATGAAGCTTTTTAAAAAAAATGTTTTGTGGTGCGTGCTGTTGTTTTTCAATGGTGTGCGTGCAGACATTCCTTCTCAACTACTGTGCGCACCTTGTATTCCTAGTGTGCGCGCTAACACGCACTACACACACAAACACAAGCGCGCACACACACACACAGACACACACACAGCTTAGATAGAGTGAACACTGGTCTCAACCGGCGCACCCACTCACTTGTCTAAGTCCTTCCAACTCTGCTCCGATTCCGAGCTGGTCGTGCTCGCACTGGTACTGGCGTCACTTCCTGCCGCCTTGTCCTCCTTCTTCCCGGACGTCTTCCGGCCGGTGAAGAATTTCTTCCGGCTTTTTGCATTCCTGGACGCACTCCAGCACCTTGACATGGTTGGCAGAAAGGTCGGCGTAGACGGCTACCAAAGACTCCAGCTCCGCCCACAGCCTCCTATACAGTTCTTCTCTGAAAAAAATAGACGACGAGAAATCAATTGCTGACGCGATGTTCCCCATACTGTGGAATCCCTACCCATCATCATACTATTGCCCCTAAGTCCAAAACGGCATTTAGAGGATCCCCGTAGACGTTAAACACAACACACACACATTACACACACATGCCGCTATCATCACCACACCACCACCACAATCATCACCACCGCCATTGTTACAATTGACATAGCTGCCAATTTTTTCACATCGAAAAACACACACTCTGACCACGCGCACTATTTCGAACTGTAATATTACAGAAAGTATTGATAATTTAACTAAAAGTAAAGTAAAAAAGTATAGCTCCTTCCAGGTCATTACGGTCCGTAGAGCTGGAGTTTGTCCTGGTTTCAACAGCGTGAAACGGAACAGGTGATAATTATCACCACCTGGGCAGAACGCTAGTCGACACAGGTTTTTACTACGAAGTTAGTGCATGTACCCATTTGCACCTGTGTCGAGAGAGAGGGTGCATGGTAAATGTCTTTCCCAGGAATAAAACGTTGGGGGTAACTTGCCAGAATTCGAACCTGGGACCTCATGATCCCAGGAATGACAGCCTAAGCACTCAGCCACCGACACCACAAAGGGGAGACAGTATTTCAAATACATATCATGTTTAAACGCCACGGGATCATTGACTAAATTGCTGTGGAAATGAAAGACCTTTGACTCTGTGATTTCAAAATAATTTGGGCCAGGTCCCATGCAACGAAGCACCAGTTGGAATATGCTAGCGTATACCATATCTCACCAAGCGCCAGTTGGAAAATGATAGCGTATACCATATCTCACCAAGCGCCAGTTGGAAAATGCTAGCGTATACCATATCTCACCAAGCGCCAGTTGGAAAATGCTAGCGTATACCATATCTCACCAAGCGCCAGTTGGAAATTGATAGCGCCAGTTGAAAATGTATACCATATCTCACCAAGCGCCAGTTGGAAAATGCTAGCGTATACCATATCTCAACAAGCGCCAGTTGGAAAATGCTAGCGTATACCATATCCAACCAAGCGCCAGTTGGAAAATGCTAGCGTATGCCATATCCCACCAAGCGCCAGTTGGAAAATGCTAGCGTATGTCATATCTCACCAAGAAAATGCCAGTTGGAAAATGATAGCGAATACAAGCGCCATTGGAAAATGATAGCGAATCCATGTCTCAAAGCGCCAGTTGGAAAATGCTAGCGTATACGATATCTCACCAAGCGCCAGTTGGAAAATGATAGCGTATACCATATCTCACCAAACGCCAGTTGGAAAATGATAGCGTATACCATATCCATTGGATGATAGCGTATACCATATCTTAACCAAACACCAGTTGGAAACGTATACCATATTAGTTAAAATGATAGCGTAATCTAACAAACACCAGTTGGAAAATGATGGCGTATACCATATCTTAACAAACACCAGTTGGAAAATGATAGCGTATACCATATCTTAACAAACAACAGTTGGAAAATGATGGCTTATACCATATCTAACCAAACATCAGTTTGAAAATGTTAACGAATACTACATCTAACCAAACATCAGTGGGAAAGACTTGGCGAATACTATATCTAAACAAACACTAGTTGTAAAAAGAATTGGCGAATACCATTTATAACCAAACACCAGTTGAAAAGGAGTTGCCGAATATCATATCTCACCAAGCGCCACTTGGAAAATTATAGCGTATATACTATCTAACAAAACACCAGTTGTAAATAGTTGGCGAATACTACATCTAACAAAACACCAGTTGGAAAGTGTTGGCGAATACTACATCTAACCAAACACCAGTTTGGAAATGTTAGCGAATGCCATATCTAACCAAACACCAGTTTGGAAAGTGTTGGCGAATGCCATATCTAACCAAACACCAGTTTGGAAGTGTTAGCGAATGCCATATCTAACCAAACACCAGTTTGGAAGTGTTAGGGAATGCCATATCTAACCAAACATCAGTTGGAAAGCGTTAGCGAATGCCATATCTAACCAAACATCAGTTGGAAAGCGTTAGCGAATGCCATATCTAACCAAACATCAGTTGGAAAGCGTTAGCGAATGCCATATCTAACCAAACATCACTTGGACAGTGTTAGCGAATGCCACATGTAACCAAATGTCAGCTGGAAAGTGTTGGCGAATACCCCATGTAACCAAACACCAGTTTGGAAGTGTTAGCAATGCCCCAATGTAACCATATGTCAGTTGGACAGTGTTAGCGAATGCCCCATGTACCCAAACACGAATTTGGAAGAATGAACGAATGCTACTTGTAACCAAACACTAGTTTAGAAGAGTGAACGAATGCTACTTTACTTGTAACGAAACACTAGTTTGGAAGAGTGAACGAATGCTACTTGTAACCAAACACTAGTTTGGAAGAGTGAACGAATGCTACTTGTAACCAAACACTAGTTTGGAAGAATGAACGAATGCTACTTGTAACCAAACACTAGTTTGGAAGAATGAACGAATGCTACTTGTAACCAAACACTAGTTTGGAAGAATGAACGAATGCTACTTGTAACCAAACACTAGTTTGGAAGAGTGAACGAACGCTACTTTGTAACCAAACACTAGTTTGGAAGAGTGAACGAATGCTACTTGTAACCAAACACTAGTTTGGAAGAGTGAACGAATGCTACTTGTAACCAAACACGAATTTGGAAGAATGAACGAATGCTACTTGTAACCAAACATTAGTTTGGAAGAGTGAACGAATGCTACTTGTAACCAAACACTAGT
>JAXRKP010000807.1:0-15000 GCA_037039925.1 Doris montereyensis | reverse complement strand
TTTAAATGTTCTTTTACCTGACACATCCATCTCTAATGTTTTATTACCTGACACATCCATCTGTAATGTTTTTTACCTGACACATCCATCTCTAATGTTCTTTTACCTGACACATCCATCTGTAATGTTCTTTTACCTGACATCCAATGTTCTTTTACCTGACACATCCATCTGTAATGGGTTTTTTTACCTGACACATTCATCTCTAATGTTCTTTTACCTGACACATCCATCTCTAATGTTCTTTTACCTGACACATTCATCTCTAATGTTCTTTTACCTGACACATCCATCTGTGATGTTCTTTTACCTGACACATTCATCTGTAATGTTCTTTTACCTGACACATCCATCTGTAATGTTCTTTTACCTGACACATTCATCTCTAATGTTCTTTTACCTGACACATCCATCTGTAATGTTCTTTACCTGACACATTCATCTCTAATGTTATTGTTCTATTAATTGTCACATCCATCTATACTGTTCTATTACTTGTCACATCCATCTGTAATGGGTTTACCTGACACATTCATCTGTAATGTTCTTTTACCTGGCACAGCGATCTGTAATGTTCTTTTACCAGACAAATCCATCTGTAATGTTCTTTTACCTGACACATCCATCTGTAATGTTCTTTTACCTGACACATCCATCTGTAATGTTCTTTTACCTGACACATCCATCTGTGATGTTCTTTTACCTGACACATCCATCTGTAATGTTCTTTTACCTGACACATCCATCTGTAATGTTCTTTTATTACACATCCATCTGTAATGTTCTTTTACCTGACACATCCATCTGTAATGTTCTATCAATTGTCCCATCCATCTGTAATGTTCTTTTACCTGACACATCCATCTGTAATGTTTTTTACCTGACACATCCATCTGTAATGTTCTTTTACCTGACACATCCATCTGTAATGTTGTTTTACTTGACACATCCATCTGTAATGTTCTTTTACCTGACACATCCATCTGTAATGTTCTTTTACCTGACACATCCATCTGTAATGTTCTTTTACCTTTTACCTGACGCATCCATCTGTAATGTTCTTTTACCTGACATCCATCTCTAATGTTCTTTTACCTGACACATCCATCTCTAATGTTCTTTACCTGACACATCCATCTCTAATGTTCTTTTACCTGACACATCCATCTATAATGTTCTTTTACCTGACACATCCATCTGTAATGTTCTTTTTACCTGAAACATCCATCTGTAATGTTCTTTACCTGACACATCCATCTGTAATGTTCTTTTACCTGACACATCCATCTGTAATGTTCTTTTACCTGACCCATCCATCTGTAATGTTCTTTTACCTGACACATCCATCTGTAATGTTCTTTTACCTGACACATCCATCTGTAATGTTCTTTTACCTGACACATCCATCTGTAATGTTCTTTTTACTTGTCACATCCATCTATACTGTTCTATTACTTGTCACATCCATCTGTAATGTTCTTTACCTGACACATCCATCTGTAATGTTCTTTTACCTGACACATCCATCTGTAATGTTCTATCAATTGTCCCATCCATCTGTAATGTTCTTTTACTGGACACATCCATCTGTAATGTTTTTTTACCTGACACATCCATCTGTAATGTTCTTTTACCTGACACATCCATCTGTAATGTTGTATTACTTGTCACATCCATCTGTAATGTTCTTTTACCTGACACATCCATCTGTAATGTTCTTTTACCCGACACATTCATCTCTAATGTTCTTTTACCTGACCCATCCATCTGTAATGTTCTTTTACCTGACACATCCATCTCTAATGTTCTTTTACCTGACACATCCATCTCTAATGTTCTTTTACCTGACCCATCCATCTCTAATGTTCTTTTACCTGACACATCCATCTCTAATGTTCTTTTACCTAACACACCATCTGTATCCTGACACATCCATCTCTAATGTTCTTTTACCTGACACATCCATCTGTAATGTTTTATTACCTGACACATCCATCTGTAATGTTTTATTACCTGACACATCCATCTGTAATGTTTTATTACCTGACACATCCATCTGTAATGTTCTTTTACCTGACACATCCATCTGTAATGTTCTTTTACTCTTGTACTTCTCGTCCTTTTTTCTTTCACGTATTCAAACCATCGTAGGCTGTAGTTTCGTATTTCCAATGATATTGGTTTAACCCCTAGCTAGGCTTTCGCGGATATCCTTATTTCTTTGATCCTGATGTCATAATAAATATGCCGAGAAAAAGTGATTCCCACAGACACCGAAATCAAAATGAGATAACATATTGCAAGTGGTTACTGTATTAATTATGTTGTTTTTTTCTTTTCTGGTAATGACAATAATGATACAAATAAATGTATATCGCATCTTCTGTATTGATTAGGTCTTTCAAATAAATAAAAATACATGAAAAATACAGAATAGAAAGCATTTTTTCTACACAGCGAATATCATTTCTTCTTTAGATTTTGGGGACACAGTAGTCCAGAGGCAAAGTGTGGGCCTCTCAAGCAAAAAGGGAGTGGGTTCAAGCCCTGTCAACGATTGAAAGATTTTCTCGATTTTTTTTTTTGGCACTGTGGGTGTGGGTGAAATCAAATCAAAATCAGACGGCCTAATTATTGTGGAGAGGCCGATCAACATTATACTCATAGATCAAGCGTTCAATCAAGTGGCCCACCTTCCCTCAACGCCCTACAACCCCCAACACCCATCATAACGCCTGCTGTAAGTAGTGTTATAACGTACTTGCCACGTCAAATTTCTAGTAGTACTCTACTCTTAAACCAAGACACTAAGAATGTAACTAACGAATCCCCCACCCCCCCCCACCCCCAATACCCTCCCCCCACCCCCCAAATAACACGACACTAAGAATGTAACTAACGAATCCCCCACCACCCCTCCCCCACCCCCAATAACACGACACTAAGAATGTAACTAACGAATCCCCCACCACCCTCCCCCCCCAATAACACCACTAAGAATCCCCACCCCCAATAACACGACACTAAGAATGTAACTAACGAATCCCCCACCACCCTTCCCCCCCCACCCCCCAATAACACGACACTAAGAATGTAACTAACGAATCCCCCACCACCCTCCCCCCAAATAACACGACACTAAGAATGTAACTAACGAATCCCCCCACCACCACCCCCCCCCCCAAATAACACGACACTAAGAATGTAACTAACGAAGCCCCCCACCCCCTCCCCCCACCCCCAAATAACACAACACTAAGAATGTAACTAACGAATCCCCCACCCTCCCCCCACCCCCAATAACACGACACTAAGAATGTAACTAACGAATCCCCCCACCACCCTCCCCCCACCCCCAATAACACGACACTAAGAATGTAACTAACGAATCCCCCACCACCCTCCCCCCTCCCCCACCCCCAATAACACGACACTAAGAATGTAACTAACGAATCCCCCACCACCCAATCCCCCCCCCCCCCCCACCCCCAATAACACGACACTAAGAATGTAACTAACGAATCCCCCACCACCCTCCCCCCACCCCCCCACCCCCAATAACACGACACTAAGAATGTAACTAACAATCCCCCACCACCCCCCCACCCTAACCCCCCACCCCCCCCCCCCCCAACAACACACGACACTAAGAATGTAACCCCCCCCACCCCCCACCGACACTAAGAATGTAACCCCACCCCCCCCCCCAATAACACGACACTAAGAATGTAACTAACGAATCCCCCCACCCCCAATAACCCACCCACCCCCTCCCCCACCCCCAATAACACGACACTAAGAATGTAACTAACGAATCCCCCACCACCACCCCCCCCCCCAATAACACGACACTAAGAATGTAACTAACGAATCCCCCACCACCACCCCCACCCCCAATAACACGACACTAAGAATGTAACTAACGAATCCCCCACCACCCTCCCCCCCCCCCCCAATAACACGACACTAAGAATGTAACTAACGAATCCCCCACCACCACCCCCACCCCCCAATAACACGACACTAAGAATGTAACTAACGAATCCCCCACCACCCTCCCCCCACCCCCCCAATAACACGACACTAAGAATGTAACTAACGAATCCCCCACCACCCTCCCCCCACCCCCCAATAACACGACACTAAGAATGTAACTAACGAATCCCCCCCCAATAACACCACCCCCCCCCCCCCCCCCAATAACACGACACTAAGAATGTAACTAACGAATCCCCCACCACCACCCCCACCCCCAATAACACGACACTAAGAATGTAACTAACGAATCCCCCCACCACCCCCCACCCTCCCCCAACCCCCAATAACACGACACTAAGAATGTAACTAACGAATCCCCCACCACCACCCCCCCCCAATAACACGACACTAAGAATGTAACTAACGAATCCCCCACCACCCTCCCCCAATAACCCACCCTAACGAATCCCCCCATAACACGACACTAAGAATGTAACTAACGAATCCCCCACCACCCTCCCCCCACGACACTAAGAATGTAACTAACGAAGCCCCCACCCCCAATAACACGACACTAAGAATGTAACTAACGAATCCCCCACCACCACCCTCCCCCCAACACCCCCCACCCCCAATAACACGACACTAAGAATGTAACTAACCCCCAATCCCCCCCCCCCAATAACCCACCACCACCACCCCCCACCCCCCAATAACACGACACTAAGAATGTAACTAACGAATCCCCCACCACCCTCCCCCCACCCCCACCCACTAAGAATGTAACCCCCCCCACCCCCACCCCCCACCCCCAATAACACGACACTAAGAATGTAACTAACGAATCCCCCACCACCCTCCCCACCCCCACCCCAATAACACGACACTAAGAATGTAACTAACGAATCCCCCACCACCCTACCCCCCACCCCCATAACACGACACTAAGAATGTAACTAACGAATCCCCCCCCCCACCACCCCCACCCCCCCCCCCCCAATAACACGACACTAAGAATGTAACTAACGAATCCCCCACCACCCTACCCCCCACCCCCAATAACACGACACTAAGAATGTAACTAACGAATCCCCCACCACCCTCCCCCACCCCCCAATAACACGACACTAAGAATGTAACTAACGAATCCCCCACCACCTCTCCCCCCCCCCCAATAACACGACACTAAGAATGTAACTAACGAATCCCCCACCACCCTACCCCCACCCCAATAACACGACACTAAGAATGTAACTAACGAATCCCCACCACCCACCCCCCCCCACCCCCCAATAACACGACACTAAGAATGTAACTAACGAATCCCCCACCACCCTCCCCCACCCCCCAATAACACGACACTAAGAATGTAACTAACGAATCCCCCACCACCCTCCCCCACCCCCAATAACACGACACTAAGAATGTAACTAACAAATCCCCCACCACCCCCCCCACCCCCAAATAACACGACACTAAGAATGTAACTAACAAATCCCCCACCACCCTCCCCCCACCCCCCAATAACACGACACTAAGAATGTAACTAACGAATCCCCCCACCACCCCCACCCCCCAACACGACCCCCACCCCCCCCCAATAACACGACACTAAGAATGTAACTAACGAATCCCCCACCACCCTCCCCCACCCCCCAATAACACGACACTAAGAATGTAACTAACGAATCCCCCACCACCCTCCCCCACCCCCAATAACACGACACTAAGAATGTAACTAACGAATCCCCCACCACCCACCCTCCCCCCCCCCAAATAACACGACACTAAGAATGTAACTAACGAATCCCCCACCACCCTCCCCCCACCCCCAATAACACGACACTAAGAATGTAACTAACGAATCCCCCACCACCCTCCCCCCACCCCCCAATAACACGACACTAAGAATGTAACTAACGAATCCCCCACCACCCTCCCCCCACCCCCCAATAACACGACACTAAGAATGTAACT
The DNA here is from genome assembly GCA_037039925.1 of Doris montereyensis. Lineage (NCBI taxonomy): Eukaryota > Metazoa > Mollusca > Gastropoda > Nudibranchia > Dorididae > Doris > Doris montereyensis. Next base: position 9,045 of record JAXRKP010000807.1, on the reverse strand, counting down.
AACGAATCCCCCACCACCCCCCCCCCCCACCCCCCAATAACACGACACTAAGAATGTAACTAACGAATCCCCCACCACCCTACCCCCCACCCCCAATAACACGACACTAAGAATGTAACTAACGAATCCCCCACCACCCTCCCCCCCCCCAATAACACGACACTAAGAATGTAACTAACGAATCCCCCACCACCCTCCCCCCAAATAACACGACACTAAGAATGTAACTAACGAATCCCCCACCACCCTCCCCCCACCCCCAATAACACGACACTAAGAATGTAACTAACGAATCCCCCACCACCCTCCCCCCACCCCCAATAACACGACACTAAGAATGTAACTAACGAATCCCCCACCACCCTCCCCCCACCCCCAATAACACGACACTAAGAATGTAACTAACGAATCCCCCACCACCCTCCCCCCCCCCAATAACACGACACTAAGAATGTAACTAACGAATCCCCCACCACCCTCCCCCCACCCCCCAATAACACGACACTAAGAATGTAACTAACGAATCCCCCACCACCCTCCCCCACCCCCAATAACACGACACTAAGAATGTAACTAACGAATCCCCCACCACCCTCCCCCCACCCCCCCAATAACACGACACTAAGAATGTAACTAACGAATCCCCCACCACCCTACCCCCCACCCCCCAATAACACGACACTAAGAATGTAACTAACGAATCCCCCCACCCTCCCCCACCCCCCCAATAACACGACACTAAGAATGTAACTAACGAATCCCCCCACCCTCCCCCCCACCCCCCAATAACACGACACTAAGAATGTAACTAACGAATCCCCCACCACCCTCCCCCACCCCCACACGACACTAAGAATGTAACTAACGAATCCCCCACCACCCCCCACCCAATAACACGACACTAAGAATGTAACTAACGAATCCCCCACCACCACCCCAATAACACGACACTAAGAATGTAAACTAACTCCCCCCACCCTCCAAATAACACGACACTAAGAATGTAACTAACGAATCCCCCACCACCCTCCCACCCCCACCCCCCAATAACACGACACTAAGAATGTAACTAACGAATCCCCCACCACCCTCCCCCCACCCCCCAATAACACGACACTAAGAATGTAACTAACGAATCCCCCACCACCCTCCCCCCACCCCCAATAACACGACACTAAGAATGTAACTAACGAATCCCCCACCACCCTCCCCCCACCCCAATAACACGACACTAAGAATGTAACTAACCCTCCCCCCCCCCCCAATAACACGACACTAAGAATGTAACTAACGAATCCCCCACCACCCCTACCCCCACCCCCAATAACACGACACTAAGAATGTAACTAACGAATCCCCCACCACCCTCCCCCACCCCCCAATAACACGACACTAAGAATGTAACTAACGAATCCCCCACCACCACCCCCCCACCCCCAATAACACGACACTAAGAATGTAACTAACGAATCCCCCACCACCCTACCCCCCCCCAATAACACGACACTAAGAATGTAACTAACGAATCCCCCACCACCCTCCCCCCACCCCCAATAACACGACACTAAGAATGTAACTAACGAATCCCCCACCACCCTCCCCCACCCCCAATAACACGACACTAAGAATGTAACTAACAATCCCCCACCACCCTCCCCCCACCCCCCAATAACACGACACTAAGAATGTAACTAACGAATCCCCCACCACCCTCCCCCCTAAATAACACGACACTAAGAATGTAACTAACGAATCCCCCACCACCCTACCCCCCACCCCCCAATAACACGACACTAAGAATGTAACTAACGAATCCCCCACCACCCTCCCCCCCCCCCCAATAACACGACACTAAGAATGTAACTAACGAATCCCCCACCACCCTCCCCCCACCCCCCAATAACACGACACTAAGAATGTAACTAACGAATCCCCCACCACCACCCCAATAACACGACACTAAGAATGTAACCGAATCCCCCACCACCCTTCCCCCCACCCCCCAATAACACGACACTAAGAATGTAACTAACGAATCCCCACCACCCTCCCCCCACCCCCCAATAACACGACACTAAGAATGTAACTAACGAATCCCCCACCACCCTCCCCCCACCCCCAATAACACGACACTAAGAATGTAACTAACGAATCCCCCACCACCCTCCCCCCAATAACACGACACTAAGAATGTAACTAACGAATCCCCCACCACCCTCCCCCCCCAAATAACACGACACTAAGAATGTAACTAACGAATCCCCCACCACCCCCCCCCCACCCCAATAACACGACACTCCCCCCCACCACCCTCCCCCACCCCAATAACACGACACTAAGAATGTAACTAACGAATCCCCCACCACCCTACCCCCCCCCCCCAATAACACGACACTAAGAATGTAACTAACGAATCCCCCACCACCCTACCCCCACCCCCAATAACACGACACTAAGAATGTAACTAACGAATCCCCCACACCCTCCCCCCCCCACAATAACACCACTAAGAATGTAACTAACGACCCCACCCCCTACCCCCCCAATAACACGACACTAAAAATGTAACTAACGAATCCCCCACCACCCTCCCCCCCCACCCCCCAATAACACGACACTAAGAATGTAACTAACGAATCCCCCACCACCCTCCCCAACCCCACCCCATCCCCCCAATAACACGGCTACTGTGGTGTTGGTTTGTGTTTCTAGCCAACGCTCGAACGCTCGAAAAACAACGGTCCCCAGCCCGCGAAAACAAACGAGTATTGATCTGCAACGTCATCCCAAAACTCAAGCAGACGATCGGATTAAAGGCGATCCAAGAATAAACATGACAACTGATGAAAGTAACACGAATGCAAGTGTAACGAGGAGGTCACACACCAAGACTCGCAAAGAGGACACTAAGAATGTAACTAACGAATCCCCCCCCATTCCATTCCCATGCTCTGTGTAACAACGACTTCCTCCTGTAGGGGAGAGACAATAACCTGAGACTAAGTGGTCTCTGTTGTTCTCAGATGAAACTGACACGACTTGGTCTCAGAGCTCTCGTGTCCTGCATTCAACAAGGACCTTATATTCGAATAAAAAAAACAACAACACGTAAATACCCACAAATCCCCCACCATCCCCACCCCCAACTTAAAACTCTGATCAGCAATTTCCCCTCCAGCCTCGCTTCAAGCCTCTAAGAATGTAACTAACCCCCCACCCACCCTCCCCAATCCCCGCCCTGAATCATTCAATGGCCGAGGGTGGTCCCAAATAACACGTCACTAAGAATTAACTTGAGAGCCCAAAAGGTCCTGCGTCGAATCCCCAGAATGGATATTAACGCCAACTTTGACACCCCCACCCCCTCCTAAAAGTAAAAGGGCGTGATCGAACGGTTAATCCTATCGAAGATGAACCAAACTGTTAAACGATACCTTGATGCTTTAATGGTGGTTGTCCAGGCCAAGGTAAACGTTCTCCCAAATGTCTTTGTGCAAGCTGATAAACAATAATATTGTCTTTCACACAACGTTGGTTGTTAATAACTGAATAGGTTAACTAACGAACGAGCCTGCCTTTCGGGTGGGTGGGTACTTAGTTATTGGTGAACCCATAATATGGACCATTGGGTTTGTGCCATGATGGTCTTTAAAACTGGCCAAAGGATGGTCATGAGCGTCATGTGCATCAAACAATATACACAGGACAGGAACCCCCACAGCTTCTCCATCTACAGTCTTATAATACTAGGAGTCGCATGAGAAAAAATTCACTACGAAAAACACGACACTGAGAAAGTAAAATATCATTTCACTTAGGCCTTCAGGCAAACTGGGGACTAAGAAGTCCAAAGGCAAGGTGTCGGCCTTTCAACCAAAAGGTAGTGGTTTCCCCCACCAGCCGCGCCAACGGTTGAAACATTTTCTTGTTTTTTTTCGAGCAAATCCCCCACCACCCTCCCCCACCCCAATAACACGAAGCCTAGAATCGAGACGGGACGATAAAAGGAGGCCCCCCCAATCACAACACTCTGCGCACGTTAAAGATTCCTAGGGCTGTCCCCCCCCAATAACACGGGCAACATTAAAAATCCCACCAACCCCCCCCCCCCACCCCAATAACACGACAGTTGTGGATGTAACTAAAATCCCCCAGCCACCACCTACACCCCCATAGCAAGGTGGCACTAGGTAACTAACGAAATCAAATCAAGCTCCCAAGAAACGAGCATACGCATCGATAGAATCATAGCATACGCCCCCATAGGAACATAACTAACGATAGCATACGCATTGATAGGAACATAGCACTAAGCATTGATAGAATCATAGCATACGCATTGATAGAATCATAGCATACGCATTGATAGAATCATAGATATTGATAGAATCATAGCATACGCATTGATAGAATCATAGCATACGCATTGATAGAATCATAGCATACGCATTGATAGAACACGGCATAGCATACGCATTGATAGAATCATAGCATACGCATTGATAGAAACATAGATACGCATTGATAGGAACTCATAGCATACGCATTGATAGAATAAACATAGCATACGCATTGATAGAAACATAGCATACGCATTGATAGAAACAATCATACGCATTGATAGAAACATAGACTTACGCATTGATAGAAACATAGACATACTCTGTTGATGAAACTGACCTTGAGATAATCATAGTATTTGATAGAAACATAGCATACGCATTGATAGGAACATAGCATACGCATAAAAAACATTGATAGAATCATAAGCATACGCATTGATAGAAACATAGCATACGCATTGATAGGAACATAGCATACGCATTGATAGGAACATAGTCATACGCATTGATAGAATCATAGCATACGCATTGATAGAATTATAGCATACGCATTGATAGGAACATAACATTGATTGAAGGAAAATAGCATACGCATTGATAGGAGCATAGATACGCATTGATAGAAACATAGCATACGCATTGATAGGCCAACATAGCATACGCATTGATAGGCAACTGATAAAACATATTGTCATTGATAGAAACATAGCATACGCATTGATAGAACATAGCATGCCATTGATAGGTGGGTAGCATACGCATTGATAGGAACATAGCATACGCATTGATAGGAACATAGCATACGTCATTGATAGGATCATAGCATACGCATTGATAGGAACATAGCATACACATTGATAGGAACCTAGCATACTCATTGATCTTATAATACTAGCATACGCATTGATAAAACACTACGAAAAGTAGAACGCAAAATATCATTTCACTTAGGCATAGGCATTGATAGGAACGGTAGCATACGCATTGATAGAATCATAGCATAAGGTAGATGGTTTCGAGCCGCGCCAACGGTTGAAACATTTCTTGCATTTCTCGAGAAAATCTCCCCCCGGAGAGGGACATAAAAAGGAGGCATTGATGATCACAACACTGCATTAAAGATTCCTGAGGGCATTGAGGTTTCGGGGCAAGCATATGCATTGATAGAAACATAGCATACGATGTGATAAAAGCCTAGTCACCACAAACACCGATATAGCAAGGTGGCATTGAGTACGAAATCAAGCAAGCTCTCAAGAAACATAGCATTCGATAGGAATATAGCATACGCATTGATAGGAATATAGCATACGCATCGATAGAAACATAGCATACGCATTGATAGAACGTAGCATACGCATTGATAGAATCATAGCATACGCATTGATAGGAACATAGCATACGCATTGATAGAATCATAGCATACGCATTGATAGAATCATAGCATACGCATTGATAGAATCATAGCATACGCATTGATAGAATCATAGCATACGCATTGATAGAATCATAGCATACGCATTGATAGAATCATAGCATACGCATTGATAGGAATCATAGCATACGCATTGATAGAATCATAGCATACGCTTTGATAGAAACATAGCATACGCATTGATAGGAACGTAGCATACGCATTGATAGAAACATAGCATACATTGATAGAATCATAGCATACGCATTGATAGAAACGTAGCATACGCATTGATAGAAACATAGCATACGCATTGATAGAAACATAGCATACGCATTGATAGGAACATAGCATACGCATTGATAGAATCATTGATAGCATTGATAGGAACATAGCATACGCATTGATAGGAACATAGCATACGCATTGATAGGAATCATAGCATACGCATTGATAGAAACATAGCATACGCATTGATAGGAACATAGTATACGCATCGATAGAAAACATAGCATACGCATTGATAGAATCATAGCATACGCATTGATAGAATCATAGCATACGCATTGATAGAAACATTGCATTGATAGAAACATAGCATACGTATTGATAGAATCATAGCATACGCATTGATAGAAACATAGCATAAACATTGATAGGAACATAGAAACGCATCGAGAAACATAGCATACGCATTGATAGAAACATAGCATACGCATTGATAGAATCATAGCATACGCATTGATAGAATCATAGCATACGCATTGATAGAATCATAGCATACGCATTGATAGAACATAGCATACGCATTGATAGGAACATAGCATACGCATTGATAGGAACATAGCATACGCATTGATAGAAACATAGCATACGCATTGATAGAAATCATATAGCATACGCATTGATAGAAACATAGCATACGCATTGATAGAATCATAGCATACGCATTGATAGAATCATAGCATACGCATTGATAGAATCATAGCATACGCATTGATAGGAACATAGCATACGCATTGATAGAAACATAGCATACGCATTGTTAGAAACATAGCATTGATAGAAACATAGCATACGCATTGATAGAATCATAGCATACGCATTGATAGAAACATAACATTTGATAGGAACATAGCATACGCATTGATAGAATCATAGCAACGCATTGATAGAATCATAGCATACGCATTGATAGAATCATAGCATACATTGATAGAAACATAACATACGCATTGTTAGAAACATAGCATACGCATTGATAGAAACATAGCATACGCATTGATAGAAAACATAGCATACGCATTGATAGAATCATTGATAGAATCATAGCATACGCATTGATAAATCATAGCATACGCATTGATAGAATCATAGCATACGCATTGATAGAATCATAGCATACGCATTGATAGAATCATAGCATACGCATTGATAGAATCATAGCATACGCATTGATATAATCATAGCATACGCATTGATAGAAACATAGCATACGCATTAACATAGCATACGCATTGATAGAATTATAGCATACGCATTGATATGAACATAGCATAGGCATTGATAGGAACATAGCATACGCATTAACATAGCATAGGCATTGATAGGAACATAGCATACGCATTGAGCATAGGCATTGATAGAAACATAGCATACGCATTAACATAGCATAGGCATTGATAGGAACATAGCATACGCATTGATAGGAACATAGCATAGCATTGATAGAAACATAGCATACGCATTAACATAGCATAGGCATTGATAGGAACATAGCATAGGCATTGATAGAAACATAGAACATAGCATACGCATTGATACATAACATACGCATTGATATGAACATAGATTGATAGAAACATAGCATACGCATTAACATAGCATAGGCATTGATAGGAACATAGCATACGCATTGATAGGAACATAGCATAGGCATTGATAGAAACATAGCATACGCATTAACATAGCATAGGCATTGATAGGAACATAGCATACGCATTGATAGGAACATAGCATAGGCATTGATAGAAACATAGCATACGCATTGATAGGAACATAGCATACGCATTGTTACAACCCAACCTCTCGTACGATTTATAATTAAAGAACAAAAACATATAGAAAGAAAGAAAGAAGGACGATTTCACACAGATCTAGTAGTTGCTCCTGTCTGTGAAAAGCTGGGTAAGACATGAGGTAGGAAAACAAGTTCAGGAATAATATTTAGGTCAACGATTAAGCTGTGAACGACTTGGTGTGGCAACTTGGCTTGGTGTTTATTTATGTTTATACCGATCTCACTTATTATGAAGGCAGGGAGAGACCGCGATAAACAGTCAGAAAACAGAGCAGGGGGATGGGGTGGGGGTGGAGGGGGGGGGTTAAGAACCTGCATCGTAGCCATTGATAAACACGCTCACACACGCATGCATATATATATATATATATATATATATATATATATATATATATATGTACAAGCATGCCCGTAGACAATGATGATTATGATTACTTTTGTACCAAGTTCTATTTTCTTTTCTACGATGAACTACACAATAGGTTATTTGGTGACATCAAGTACCGATACAGTATTCGATACTTAGGTTAGGCGGGAATCTTGTTGCATATCTAATGACCGGAAACGAAGGAATGAGTAACGATAACAATAAAAAGTTTCGTGGATCGTAGACAATCTTTTTTGCAATCAATTAACATACCGATTTGACACAAGAGTATATTCACTAAGAACCTAAAGAAGGCTATTTGAAACATACCTGAGAAATATGGCGGTTGTCTTTGCAGTGGTTATATATATATATATATATATATATATATATATATATATATATATATATATATATATATATATATATATATATATATATATATATATATATATATATATTATATAGTATTTATAATATAATATAAACTGTACATTTTCCCCTCCTTTTCTGGTCTCTCACCCACTTGACTCTCTCTCGATCTGCCTTGCGCGTGCCTCCCTCTCTTTCCGAGCTTCTCTCCGAGTATCTTCTATGTTTATATCGTAATTGTTATGTCTTTCTCGTATTGCCCTGCCCTCGGCTAAACCTCCCACCCCCACCATCTCCCCCCCTTTTTTTAACCCTCATCCGCTGTGCTCCTGCCGTCTGTCCAACAGTTTATAGAGGGAAATGAGGACCACAGCCCCCAGCGTGTCATATTGCACTTACTTTCACGTGCTCTTCATGGCCTGATTTCCGTTTTTGAGCAGCGCGTGAGCGCTTCAATGACGGTCTCCAT
>JAXRKP010000806.1:210000-214042 GCA_037039925.1 Doris montereyensis | reverse complement strand
TGGTAAACATACTCTAGAATAATATCAACTTTGCTGTATTGTAGACATGACTTTTAACAGTAGGATTGTAAAATAACATCAATAGAATAATATCAACTCTGCTGTATGGTAAACATGACATCAATAGAATAATATCAACTTTGCTGTATTGTAGACATGACTTTTAACAGTAGGATTGTAAAATAACATCAATAGAATAATATCAACTCTGCTGTATGGTAAACATGACATCAATAGATAATATCAACTTTTGCTGTATTGTAAACATGACATCAATAGAATAATATCAACGTTGCTGTATTGTAAACATGACATCAATAGAATAATATCAACGTTGCTGTATCGTAAACATGACATCAATAGAATAATATCAACTTTGCTGTATTGTAAACATGACCATGGCCAGCTTTATGGACTCTAGTTTAGAAGGAATCCAAGTAATAAATAGAGTAAATTATATCTCATACCATTGATGAGTGTAGGGCAGAAGTTCTCAATCAGGAGGAATTCCACCTTTGGGACCACAGAACGACAAGCTATTATTTATAATGCTCATTTGAAGCAAGCAATTTTGGAAAGGGGGAATTGCATTCTGACACATAGTGAAAGGATGGGTGGGCCAAGAAAGGTTGACAACCAATGGTGTAGAGTAATCAGGGGTAGATCCAGATTTTCTAGGCTTACAACATATTGTGGTAGTTTGCTATTGGTTTTCATAGTGTCGCTAATTTCCTTGAGTCTGAATAGTTTTAACCAATCGTTCCCCTGCTAGGTCAACTGTAGGACCGCGAAGAATCTGTGCGGCGGACTAGAAATGGAAATGTGGTCTCGTGTATAGTAACTAGACACTCAATTGACTGAACTACTGGGACCTCTATTCTAAGTAACAAGGAAGAACTCATCATTCACGAGAAACGTTATTTTTCATTGCCTTGCTATCTGTGTCATTGGCAGAAAGATCACCAATTCTTTTCTCTAAGTGTGACTTGTTAGATGCCATATGTAATTATGGTCCTAAATATCTTACAGCAAATTTGTATATAATTATTAGGCGAAATAGGACAATCAATAAGTGACAACTCCACTAATAAAGACAGAACAAACACGTGACGTTTCGGGTTTAACCCTTCGTCTGATAACAAACGAGAAATATCTAGAATCTAGATCTAAGTACTACCTCAGACATCACACAACGTGATGTCAGAAGAAAACATAAAGGAAAAGAAAGAAAGAAAAAGACTGATGATAAGAGAAAAAGTAGTAGAGGGGTGTGAAGAATGAGCGAGAATGGAAGGTTCAAATCTGAAATGAAATAAAACAGAAAATAAGTAAATAATAAAAGGTGAGAAGGAGATAGAAGAATGAGATAAATAGAGTAGGAGAGAGAGAGAGAGAGAGAGAGAGAGAGAGAGAAGAAGAAAAAGAAAGAGAGAAAGAAGAGAGAGAGAGAGAGAGAGAGAGAGAGAGAGAGAGAGAGAGAGAGAGAGAGAGAGAGAGAAGAAAAAAAGCAGGAAGAAGAAAGAAAGGGGAGAGAGAGGTGTGATATGGGAAACAGAACGAAAAAAATAGGATAACTATATCTTACTGGGTCAGAAAGAAGAAACGACAGAGAATGAATGAAAGGAAGTGTCAATCAAGGCAAAAATTTACACTGAAGGTGCGAAATGTATATAAATTACAAATGTATCGATGCAATAAAGGAACAGAGTAAATAACTTAATACTTTAAGACTTCGATAACTTGGAAAGCATCAGCTAGTGCTAACTGGCATTTTTTGAAATTTCAGATAAGTTATTTACTCTGTTCCCATTGCTTTTTAAAGCAGATTTTTCTAAATAGGTGTCGGAGCTAATGAAAAGACTTTGGATTTGTTTGTAGTTTAACATTGCTTGATTGTTTTGTTTCGTTTTCATGTGGGGTTTTTTAGTAGGTGTCTTAATTTTTTCAAAATATATCTAAACAAATTTTACTTGGTTTGTTGGGTTCTGGTCTTTGAATGGCCTGTTTGCTTTTTTGGGTTGTTTGGGGTCTTAGAATGGGTTTTTTCAATGTTTTGTAGGAAATGTTGCATGGTTTGATGGTTGTTTTTGGGGTTGCTTTTTGTTTATTTGTTTTGTTGGGGGTGTCTTTTTGGCCGGGGGGGGGGGGGGGGGGGTTAGTTTTTTGTTTGTTTTTCTGTAATCATTATATAATTTTGAAGAACTTTCTTTTCAACTAAATGGTTCCTTCATTAGCTATTTTTAATTTACAACTTTGTTGACTTGCTTGCCCCCATATATTTCTCATTCCTTTCTTTTTTATACTTTGAAACTTTTCTTCCACCAAACTCCTCAACACCACCCATTTCAGAAAATAAAATACTTCTTTGTTAAATTGTGTACAGGGCTCTAACTGACATGCGGCGTTTGGTGGGAGTTGCTGGTAGGTCTATTTCTTTCCTTTCCTTTTTTTTACCCTCTTTGTTTTCGTCTTAATTCACCCTGAGGTCATCGCAATGGTGGACGGGGTAAATTTCAAAGAAACAAACAAACTAACTGACATTTTGATAGAAAACGTATTTTGCCCTAGCTGTTCTTGTATTAAGTTTATGCTGATCTAATGGAATAAACAGTTTGCCATTTATAGCTTTAAAGAAAATACTTTCTGTAATCCTTCTAAATGTATCCTTCTTATTCTTGACTGTTCTATGCTTTTGAGTATGTGGAATTACAGTGAAACCGTTTGATTGTAACAGCGCAGTCCCCCGAATATTGTTCCAATCAAGCAACATTCCCGATCATGCGGCATCTAAAGTATGGAACAGCCTTATCCCGAGTTCACAAAACAGCTGTTGCACTTTGCCAGAAAAACTAGTGATCGGTAGACTTTTTGTTCTTTACCTTAGAGGCGATCATTTCAAGTTACATGATGAATGTTTTCTTGAATATTACAGGCTTTTGTGAAAAATTAGAATTAGTTTACAGTCAGTGTTACGTCTTTCGATTTGAAAAAGATTGGCAGCTATGTACACGTACATGATTACAATAATTGAGACAGGAATGTTTATTTTCTATAGGCAATATTTTACATGTGTATCGCATTGGTGAGAGTGAGAGACAAACTGGACTTAGGTGGGGAAAGGGGGCGGAGCTTAAGTGATGAACTTACCTGTGCCATCTCATTCATATGCTTATGTAATACGTTATGCATGCTGTTATGTCATTGGTCCGGCCAGGTGATTACATTCAATGTGTGACTGCATCCTCCATTTAGATCCAACATCTGGCCAGCCATTCATCATTGTCGATCATCGGATGTGATAGGCTTACCAGCATTGTCTTCTTCTTCTTCTTCTTTGATTTCTCTGCCATTTCTCTTAATTCAGATCAGGATGCGGATTGTCTCCATGAATTGCATAGTCTTTTGCAGATTCTCCATAGGGCCGTAGAACTTTCTTCGAGGGTATCTCTCCCGGCCATATCGCTGTTCTCTCTGATGTATGGAGCAGACACTGCTGGAGAATATGTAGAGTGTTCTGGTGGGGGTGTTCCACACTCACACCTTTCTGACTCCCCAACTTTCAGCGTTGTCTCATTCACACGTCTATGCAATATAGCTACAAGCCATCCAAATACATCAAGAGTGGGCATTGTATACTGTATAATGATGGCACACTCCATTTGAATTTTAACATCTGATAAGTATTAGGATTTTACATTATAGCGACATTCACATAAGAAATTCCATCTCGATTTGAGACAATGACCATCATTTTCCAATTAAGCAGCAAGCATTCCAATTGCGGGTAAACGTATAATTTTCATGGAAAGAATTCTGAGAAATGGTTCTAATTAAGCAGCTGATACAATTAAGAGGCATTCCAATTATCGGCTTTGACTGTATTTCTTAAAGTTATTAAATTTCTTGCCAGTAGTACACCTATCTTACACATCTGATGGTTTGAGTCTGGGACATGGCTACCATAAGGAGTTAAAATATGTTTTTCATTAAGGACTTTTAGCAATTACCTGTACAAGTCGGTGTAAAGTTACTGAAGCCTTAC
>JAXRKP010000806.1:192500-207500 GCA_037039925.1 Doris montereyensis | reverse complement strand
AAAGAAAGCATTGAGGCACTAGCGACCGGGTATTTATTCAGCCGAACTGGGAATCATGAAGTTCTGGGTTCAAATGAGGGCAATGTTAGTAGTGTTTACGCAATTTATGCTTTAGACACTAAGATAGGCTCTGGCTCTATGAGGATAATGGCCTTGAAGGGACTTTATTTACTGTAGACTACCTACCTCAATGCTGTGGACAACTCCATGGACAAGATGTCGATCTTTCAACTCAAAGGCTGTGGATTCAGGCCCCGCCGACAGTTGATAAATTTCTCGTTCTTGTGTGTGTGAAATGGTGGATGGATCGACACCTAGTCACATAGGAGACGGACGATAAACAAGAGGTCCTGTATGCAGATCCCAACACTATGCACGTTAAAATCCCTTGGCTGTTTACAAGGCAGCCCAGGCAAAATTTTTAATCCTACCAAAAACGCTGAGATCACCTTATTTGTGGAATGGGTAAATCGTCATGTCAAAGTCTGGGTAATTTAGAATATCAATCTAAATTACATCTCTATAAAAATATCATGGAAAATTCATTATGCAGGGTTGATAATGTATTAGTGTAATAACAGCAAGTATGATATTAATTCAGTCAATTTCATGTCAAACAAGAAACATATGTTGATGAATACAATGTTTCTTTCTGGAGACATTTTTTCATTGGTTACAATAATTTCAGGGCCGAAGCAGAAGAGGTTGTGAAGTATTTTCAAATGAAAGGCCGCTATCAAAAATCTGAAGAAACGAAGGCAATTGTGGATGCAAAATTCAGTAAGTCATAATATTATTGTGAACATTCAATGAACAATGGTTCTTTTTTATTCAATTATAAATGAAAAGTTGTTCACGTTAAAATACTTATTAACAGCTTGTAAAATATATATATTAACAGCTTGTAAAATACATATTAATGGCTTGTAAACTATATATAAACATCTTGTAATATATATAAGCAGCTTGTGAAATTCATTCAAGCGTAAAAAACAACCTTTTAAAGAGATAAACTAGATAAATATGTATTTGAAATTGGGATAAATGATCACTAGGTAATTTAGAATATACATGACTTTAACAAAATAGTGAGCCTTAGTTATTTATTTATGTTTGTTTTTTTAGTGTGAATTGTTTGTAAAAAGATAGGACAACTTTTGTGCTGAAGCGTTCTAATTATTTCTTGTCTTGAAATTCTTCCTATACACAAAAACGTTCACAGGTTCTACTGGTAGCTCCTAGCTTCTGTCCTCTTATTCTTTTACAAATTTCTCTCATCTTGTTATTTCCTCTCCATACATTCTGTTGGAGATCACCACATATGGTGAACAGAGTAGATTTCAATCAATTTCATCGTTTCAGAGCTTTGGATGTTTTGGATCTTTTTCTTCCATTTTTACATTCAATCTGAGGATGGAGGTAAGCAACACAATTTTTTAAAATTTTAAAGACAATTTGTCTTCTAAAACAACAAGAAATATCACATACAATGATGATAGCTTTAGTGTTCTATTGTTGAATTTTGTTTGGTTTTCTTCATTCCTGACATATAGTGCAATTCATATAATTTTGTTTTTGTTTTTGATGTCATGCAGTGCCCACTGCTTATATTCCCTAGAGCAAAAGTAATTATACTTCTTCTTACAGATTAACCAGCATTACATACCAATATACCGTAAAAGAGTTCAAAGTCTACAGACTGGTGAAAACAATTTTACAATAAATATATTAATTAATAAAGTTTTAGTAACTCTTAGAAGACTCATACCTCAAAATCAAAGGTCAAATGTTGTTAGTAATCTTAAGAGAGTACACGTCATGAGGGGGCGATCACCATGAAATTTGATAAATCCCTGGTACCAGAGAGCACAGATAATGAATGGATAGCCATGCCATTTAACCGTCTCCCAACATTCCAGGCACTTATTCCAGTCGGTAAATCTCCACTTGTAGGCTTATCATTAGGTGTTGGGAAACAAGCAAGTGATTGCCACTCCCTTTTTTTGTTGATCTGCTCCTGGTGATGTTTTTCTTGGCCTACATATTCCTTTCCTAGATGTAACTGTCACCTCGTTTTTTACGTGGGTTTTCAATTGGTAGATGGTTGTTTTTATTACATTGAACAATTCTGCAATTCGCTCCACACTGACACCTGCCTCAAGATTCCCGAAAGCTCTTAACTGTTCTTCCAACGAAAGATGAGGCATTCTGAAAGGATTTTCATTGATTTTAAAACAAAAGAAGGATCCATATACTTAGATTTAATTAAGATCTAACTGTAAGCCTTTTTGAAAACAATCTGTTCATTATTGTGTATCTCTGGTGTTATGGATTTATCACCATGGTGATCGCCCCTCATGACATGCACTCTTAAGATTTCTAAAACACTGTGACTTTTGACTTTGAGGTATGATATGAGTCCTCAGTGTAAGAGTCACTACAGATTTATTATTGATACATTTATTATAAAACTGTTTGCACCAGTCTGTAGATTTTAAATTCTTTCCGATGGTATCATATCCTTATGTAATGCTGTATTGTTTATGAAAACATTATTTCATTATTAAAAAGGTATACTTACTTTTAGTCTTGAGTCTATAAGAACCCCAGGGTTAAGACTTTCACAAGTTTTTTGTATCCAATAGCCACCAATAAGTTACCTTGTATCAATGGCTAATGTGATGTCACATTGGTTAACCTCCAACGTTTCCAAATTTGGGACAAAGTTGATGAGTACCAATCATTTATATTCTGTCACTTTGTTAAAATTATGTTGTGCTAATCAGAATGACATACACACAATACATGCATTAAACTGGTTTGTAAGACTCACAAACATACAAAGTCACATTAAATCCTTTAACATCTCTTTTCTGATGCTAAAATGTCTTTTTTTTACTTACTTGACTTATCCTCGTGGTGCTTGACAGCACATAAGGCCGACAAAACGTCTCCTTATCACCTGCTAAATGTTCCTTTAACAAATGGGACTTTCTTGTGTTCCTCAGAATTAAAAAGAAATAGTTCTGTCAAAGGAAAAATTGTTCCTGAATCCGTTGTGCTCCTTTATCGGATGTTCCTGTAAGCAGTGAGCACTGAACACTGTTATTTATCTTAGCTGGCTACTGACTGGTTACAATAATCTTTGAACTCTTGTCTTTCACCAGAAATTCATGGATATGTTCAAAGTCACACATGGACAGGCTGCACATCAGAACATGCCACCGCCTGAGCTGTTTGCTCTTCTCAACTCGACGGACGAGTTTGAAGTGGAGGAAAATGCTTCGTAAGAATATGTTATGCGTTATTTCATGTCCATGTCTTCTCTTACTAGCATTAGAGGCGCCAGTAGCTCTGTTGGTATAGCACCTGACGACTAGTCAGAGACCTGAATTCAATTGCCAGTCTCTTGATTGCCACTTGTAAAGTAAGACTTTTCTAAAGGCACAGTGTCGTCATGGAGAATCTGATTCAACCTTCTTTTTTTAACTGTTTCACTGAACCACTATCAGTTACATTATTGCATCTTTTTGAAATGTTTTCTTTCTTGGTTGAAATTTAATTTCTTTTTTATGATGAAAAACATTAAGAATTAAGGTAAAGTTATTTCCCTACCAATTATTTTTCGGGTGTTTAAGGGACTGATGAGGAAGGGGATTATAACAATGGTCTAGAGGTGCGGGTTTGAGCATAAGGTCCAGGGTTCCATTCTTAGAGTTAGCATTTTTTTATCGCCTTCTTGAATTTCTATTTTTCCTCAGATTATGCCGTACGGCTTTGAAAAAATTGGATGAGATATTCTGTGAAACCGATTTATTTGACAGAAAGGAACTGACAGATATTTTGATGGTGAGATATACATTTGGCTATCATTTCTGATATGCTAGAAGTCAAATGATATGATAAGATTGATTAGGAAAAAGAAATAATGAAAAGCATGTTACAAACATTCCCTTTTTAATGCATCAATGTAGAGCATTTCATGTTTCTTCTTATCACTTCCTAGAACTAAAAGTACATCTAGCATGACTACCATTTGTATTTACTATAATTCTTCTTTATCAACTCTCCATCTATTCATTCCAATATCAACAAAAACCATACTCATTCAGTACCTCTTATATCAATAAATCAAATATCTATAGACAGTTTGTATTGCCACTTGCCACATCGATACAGACACACAGCGGGGCAAGAGAAATCAAATAACAAGGATATGAAATAGATGTTGAAAAAAAAGACAAGGACATGAAATAGATGTTGAAACTACATAACAAGGACATGAAAAAGATGATAAAACTAAATAACAAGGAAATGAAATAGATGTTGAAACTAAATAACAAGAAGATGAAATAGATGTTGAAAGTAAATAACAAGAAGATGAAATAGATGTTGAAAGTAAATAACAAGAAGATGAAATAGATGTTGAAAGTAAATAACAAGGACAGGAAATAGATGTTGAAAGTAAATAACAAAAAGATGAAATAGATGTTGAAAGTAAATAACAAGGACAGGAAATAGATGTTGAAAGTAAATAACAAGGACAGGAAATAGATGTTGAAAGTAAATAACAAGGACAGGAAATAGATGTTGAAAGTAAATAACAAAAAGATGAAATAGATGTTGAAAGTAAATAACAAAAAGATGAAATAGATGTTGAAAGTAAATAACAAGGACAGGAAATAGATGTTGAGGCTTGATGGGAAAAAGCAAGATAACTTTTGCTTACTTTAGAATGACCATGATATAATATGTACACAGTGACTTTTCAAACTTGCTCTAATGTCAGTACGATGTGCATACTATGTTTCCTTTGTTTCTGTAAAGTTGTGTTGTAAACCAACCATTGTAAACCCCCCCCTGAGCTTGTAATTCTATGAGATGTTAACACCCATTATATACAATATTATTATTATTACTATTTATTTTTATTATTATTCATATTATTATTACTATTTATATTATTACTGTTTTTATTATTAGTGTTAGTATTATTAGTATTTTATTATTATTATTATTATTATTATTATAATTATTATTATTATTATTATTATTATTATTATTATTATTATTATTATAATTATTAATATTATTACTATTATTATTATTAACATTATTAACATTATTATTATTATTATGTTATTATTATTATTATTATTATTATTATTAGTAGTAGTATAGTAGTAGTAGTAGTAGTAGTAGTAGTAGTAGTAGTAGTAGTAGTAGTAGTAGTAGTAGTAGTAGTAGTAGTAGTAGTAGTAGTAGTAGTAGTAGTAGTAGTAGTAGTAGTAGTAGTAGTAGTAGTAGTAGCAGCAGCAGTAGCACTATTATTATTATTATTATTATTATTATTATTATTATTATTATTATTATTATTATTATTATTATTATTATTATTATTATCATTATTATTATTACTATTATTAAATGCAAAGATGTCAACAGAAAAGAATTAAGGATCTAGAAAAAATTAAACCAGAAACCTCAGTGATGGCTTGCATTGCTTAAATGAAAAGAGTACACCATGGACCTTCATAAAAAGAGAAGAAATTGCATTAACAAGGCCTTTGATGTGAATTCAATCATGACTAGCAGTTATATTTACTAACGGTTTGAGCAGCCGGTGTCCCAGGTCTACAACATTGTTGCTTTAAATCTTTGTATTATCTCTTTAAAAAAATGTGTTTGTCTTCATTTCTTTTCTTTATATTTGTCTCGTCTTTGACCTTATGGGACTTCAATATTTATTTCATGTCTTTAGTGTTCCCTGTATCAGTACAACATTCACCAATGATCCTGTGTCAGTATTTTAAATATTAGTACACTGTATCAGTACAACATTCACCAATGATCCTGTGTCAGTATTTTAAACATTAGTACACTGTATCAGTACAACATTCACCAATGATCCTGTGTCAGTATTTTAAATATTAGTACACTGTATCAGTACAACATTCACCAATGATCCTGTGTCAGTATTTTAAATATTAGTACACTGTATCAGTACAACATTCACCAATGATCCTGTGTCAGTATTTTAAATATCTGTACACTGTATCCATACAAACTTTATCAATGCTTCTTCCAACATTGATTATCACTGCACTCATTTCACCCCAGTACAGTAAGGCTGTGAAAAGGATTGCCAACAGAAACCAAACTCAGCAGTAGCACCGAAGACTTTAAAAACAAATTAAACACACCACTTTAAAATAAAAATTGGATAACTCGTTGGGGTTTGGGACCAAAATGTTGATTTTCTGCTCTTTGCATATTTGGGTAGAATGATCATTTATCTACAAGTAAATGCCAGAAAAAATATCCATATGACATATAATTTTTTTGTTACAAAATATTTGCAGGCAAGGGTAGGTAACAATAGTCAAAATTTTGACTTCAATTACCCTAACACTGACTGAGAAGATGGCACCTGTGTAGTGGCAGCTTATAGACAAATGTAGCAACATTAGTTTTGCTTGGCTTTCAGGAGAACCGCACGTTGATTTGGCCTAGCGCTCACTGACGTAAGAGGTGGAAGGTGGAAGGCACGCATGCGCATCGATGTATATGAAAACACGCACACGAGTATAGGAATAGAGGAAGAAGAACAAACTGTGCATATCTAAACCCAGATTTACGATCTTATTTACATTAGTATCTATGCCAGAGACTGTCGACAGAGTAAGGGCAACCCGTCTGAAGCGTTTGTTTTATGTTATTTTCTTTTAACTTCTTTACTTGCATTTTTCGTGAAATGTAGTTTTTTCACAAAATTATATCTCCTCCCGTCATTAATTTACCGACCGATTTGTATTATATATAGCACACAGGTTCCTCTTGTCGATGTTAATAGAATGCCATCAGGCTTTTTGATATCTTGTAAACTTTCTGAGGAAAAATTTTGTTTTGTAATCAGAATGCCTTTTTTAACAAGATTTATATTCTGTTTTCCCAACAACAACAAAATGTAATGTCCAAAATGTCTATTTTAAAAAACCACCGTCCTCTTTAGATATTGAATGGAAATAACGATCTGTACAGGTTCTGAGTGATTATTGACAGTAATGCTTAAGCATTGAGTTGGTCAGTTATTATGAAGAAGAAGAATGCATTCTTCATCAATTGACCTTTTATCAATACATCAGATATCAAAATTTCTGTATCTTCTGTATCTATATCCATATCCATGGCTGAAGAAACCTTCATTTTCTCACCTTTACAATGAAACCTTTGCCCACAGGACCTGTCTCATTACGACTACGATGAAATGATTCGCAAGTCCATGCAGCTCATCAATCGCTACTACTCAGCACACAAAAATCTTTTCAGCAGAGCCATTCAAGCACAGGTATTGTTATAGTTATAGATAAACTTCAATGATAATTTCATTCCCTTAGTCATCGTCTAATTTTTAATATATTTTCAGTCTAGCACAGACGAAGGCAAAAGTATGAATAATTTTTAAAAAGTATCATAAAATTTGGAAAAAATAGGAGATAAAATTATGATATCTTATTTTACAACATAGTTCACTCTTTTTCTTGCTAAATATTTTTGTAAAGGTATTAATTAAAGACTCACAGCTTAATTATTTGTATATGAAAACCTTTCTTGGTTTGAATCCCAGCAATGCTCAACACACATTTTCGTACTCAACCGAGATGCACATGGCTACCAGCGCCAATTTGGCAATAAAACTCCTGTTCATGAGGCGTTGTAACATCACCTGATCCACTTCATGTTGTAAACATTGGGCTACGGTCCAGCTCTGTGGGCCATGACAGCCTCGAAGGAACTGCATGTTTTTACTTGAGTCATATACATCTAATGAGTTTTTATTTTTCTCATAATTTATTATCTTCACATAGAACAAAGAGTCATAAACCTGTTGTATCTGTCTGACAAAGAGTCATAAACCTGTTGTATCTGTCTGACAAAAGAGTCAGTCATAAACCTGTTGTATCTGTCTGACAAAGAGTCATAAACCCTGTTGTATCTGTCTGACAAAGAGTCATAAACCTGTTGTATCTGTCTGACAAAGAATCAGTCTGTCTGACAAAGAGTTAAAACCTGTTGTATCTGTCTGACAAAGAATCATAAACCTGTTGTATCTGTCTGACAAAGAGTCATAAACCTGTTGTATCTTCTGAAACCTGTTGTATCTGTCTGTCAGTGTTGTATCTGTCTGACAAAGAATCATAAACCTGTTGTATCTGTCTGCAAAGAGTCAGTCTTAAACCTGTTGTATCTGTCTGACAAAGAGTCATACACCTGTTGTATATGTCTGGCAAAGAGTCATAAACCTGTTGTATCTGTCTGACAAAGAGTTATAAACCTATTGTATATGTCTGACAAAGAGTCATAAACCTGTTGTATCTGTCTGACAATTAATCATAAACCTGTCGTATCTGTCTGACAATTAATCATAAACCTGTCGTATCTGTCTGACAAAGAGTCATAAATCTGTTGTATCTGTCTGACAAAGAGTTATAAATCTGTTGTATCTGTCTGACAATTAATCATAAACCTGTTGTATGTGTCTGACAAAGAGTATTAAATATATTGTATCTGTCTGACAATGAGTCATAAATCTGTTTGTATCTGTCTGACTCAGGTGCTGACAACCGATGAATCTGTTACGATAGCCAACAGATTGGACAGCCTGCTACCCGCTTTGAGACGGTTGTCGTCATCAAAACTAAACAATGAAAAAGTGACAGAGTTGTGCAACATTATTGATGAATTGACCTTGTAAGTTCTTCAATATCCGCTTTTCGCCCAATAACTATCCATGTCTTGTAAATGTACTTGTGTAGGTCTGTGTGTTACCTGTAATTGGCATACCTTTGCTACCTTTGAACACCTGTACACCACGTTATACTAAGACTGTCTGATAAAAATAAATATTTTTGATTCAATGCAGTGAGATAAAATTATATTGTCCAAATAATGTAAGAATCACGTCTAAAATTTCTTATGAAGATAATAAAAAGTTTTATTGACATTTTATTCAAAATAAAAATGATTTCGTATGTTATGATGTAACTGAGTCATTTTCTATTTCCTACAGAATGTGTCATTTGAAGGATGAGGAAGGAGAAAACCACAAAATGCATCAAAGCATTTTGTACAACTTCGGTAAATACTGCCAACATGTTGCCTTATTGTATTATGATCAGACCTTGTGCTATTTTGTGATGCTGTTGCTGGTCTACTTGTTAAGTTGTTTGGGATCGAAAAGTTCTTGGTTTGATCCCTGGCAATGCTATATCGTTATTGTGTTCATTTGGAAAGATTCTTGACACGCTTTGTCCCCACTGGACTTAAGTGCAAAGGGGTACCAGCTAGAGGATTAGATGCCTGTGACAGGTTAGTGTCCTGTTGAGAAGGTGATCTCAAGTGTTATCACTTGTGTGACTGGACGTCATTGAATTCAGGATAACCTCCAGCTTTATGAACCATAACAGCCATGACACAACCTTATTTTTAGCTTTTTTTGTGCTATTTATAAAACACAGAAATATCCATGCAACTGACGATTTTTATTTTTATTTCATTAGATTTGTGTGAAGTTGTGTTTAAAAAAAGTTTGAAAAAAGAATTTGTATTCCTTTTGTTGTAAAACATTTGTCAAAATGATACCGTTCTTTAATTTGAATACACATTTTGTTTTTGTATGGCTTTCATTGGTCAACAATATATTATTTTTTTCTTTTCACTTTCAGGGGTTTTGGAAGATTGCTTTACAATTCTCTCTCAAGATATTGACATCAAACTCTTGGTAAGGTTCAAAGCTTTTTTGTACTTTATTCCCATGAGATCATATCAAATATTTGTTCTAAACAAAGCATTCCATGGACTGGTTTATGCGGAAAACAATTATGTAGTCCCCAAATTTAAAAAATCTATTTTTTTTCAAATGTTATTTAAACTACTGAGAAATAGTTTGTTCAATTTAAATTAAAGAGAAAACTCCTTCTTCTCTGATATGCTCACAGAATTTAGTTTTTTGTCTCAAACGATCTAGCCTCTTCTCTTTCTTTGATATGCTCACAGAAATTCTGTGTGTGTCTCAAATGATCTTGTTCTCTATACAGAATTTATCTTCAGAAAACAAACTAATGTTACAATAATTTTGTATTGAATGTCAGTGTCCTTTTAATCATTGACAATTTTCATATTTAATTCTCTCACAGTATTGTTTTATCAATGATATTATGAGTTGTATGTAACGTAAACAGAGAGGACACTAAAGATTTACCAAAATATAATGCAAAGTTTACCTGTCATGCTCACAGGACCAATACGAAGGTTTGAAAAAGATTTTCCAAAAGACGTTTTTACTGTTGAGAAGCATGTCTCGGAACAACAAGCAAGTCCAGACTCGTCTTTTTGACCGACTCGACATGCTGCTATCAAAGGAAGGGGCGCCCGTAGAGCTGGCTGAAGCTTTGACAGAGGTAAGTGCAGCAATGTGCACACCTATTTCACTTCATGCAACGAAGACTTGGATAAGCTATGGTTCTATAATTGATAATAGCCTTGAAGGAACATGTTGTTGTTGGGTTTTTTTTAAATCATGAAGATATTATGGCTTCAAGATTTAATTTGTAGGATTTAATGGCGAAAACAGAGGAAGAGGGAAACATTGAAATAATACAGAGTATGGTTACAATAAAACAATAAAAAGTTTGAGATTTTGTCCAAGTTGCAAAGGATAAACTGTAATGATAACTGCGCTATTTCATGACAGGTTTTCACTGGCAATTCAAACACTTGTATGAAAATCATGAATCATCAAGTTCAGAAAATCATGGCGCTGGTTGCCAGGCACAAAACAGACGTACCACAATTCCTGGATCTGCTCAATTCTGTTGTCAAGGTAAAGAATTAGATATCACTATTATTTTCATTGTCATTAGTGTAATTATAATTATTATTCTCCTTCTTTTCCTTTTCTTCCTCTTCTATTTCGTCTTTTTTCTCTCTTCTTCTTCTTTTTCTTCCTCTTCCGGTCTTTGTTGACCAAAGGCTAAGGGAGTTAACCCTGATAAAAAATAACAACCTGTTTCCTTGCAGGCTGGTCTTGAATGACTAAAGGCTAAGGCAGTTAACCCTGACAGAAAATAACAAGGCGTGGTAGTGGGCTTCAAGGTGGCAGCCCCGTCATTTATCTAGGGTACAGTTGGCTAATCCAAACTAAACAGATTCAGAGAAATAAATGTAATACAACTGGCTTGATCTTTCGAAGACGAACTTGGAAACGAATACGGACTGTGATTTTTGGAACATGGAACGTTAAGGCAATAAATGGAAAAGAGTATTAGTTGAAGAAATGGAAACATTCAAAGTAGATATTTTGGCCATTACAGAAACAAAGAAAAAAGGACAAGGAATAGAAAATGGAGGATCGAGTCATATTTTAATCTTCTCAGGAGTAGATGTCAAAGATAGAGCTACTGCAGGAGTAGGCCGTCTAGTGCATAAAAGGCATGAAAAGCTACTAGAAAGTTGGAAATTTATAAGCCCACGGAGGAGCAGAAATATTTAGTGATCATCACTTAGTGATTGCCAAAATGAGATTACTGACTGAAGAAAACAAACAGAAAAGGAAAGAGAAGAAAGCTACTAAACTCAAAATAGAGGAACTAAATAAACCAGTAGTAAAACAGGTATACCAATCTTGGGTAAAAAGATTTATCAGTGAAAGGCAGATGGATCTGAATGATATCACAATAGAAGAAAAATGGCAGATATATAAAGAAACACTCCTCAGTTGTACTGAAGAGATCTGTGGTAGGAAACAAATTAATGGAGATAGGAAAAGAACAGCATGGTGGAATGAGAATGTCAAGACTAAGATCAATGAAAAGAAGGATGCCTGGAAGAAATACTTGCAAACAAAGAGACCAGAGGATAAGATAGATCACATGAATAAAAGAACTATCACCAAAGAGGAAGTTAGGAAAGCAAAGCAGGACCAATGGGAAGAGTTTGGACAAAGACTTCAAGAAAGCTATCAAGGAAATCAAAAGCTTTTCTGCAGAATTTGATGTAGATATAGGAGTAAGACAGGATTGTATCCCAAGTCCTCTTTTGTTTTATGGATTCAGTCGCGAAGGCATCTTCAAAAAGGAAGAAAAGGGATGTAGGTGTGTGGACGCTGAAACCAGTAAATGTATCAATGCTTTCATTTGCCGATGATTTAATTCTGTTTGGAAAATCAGAAAGTGACCATCAGTCGAATATCAACTTTATGAACTATGAACTAAATGAAAGAGGAATGAGAGAATAGCTAAATCAGTATACAGTGCAAAAATCCCAAGGTAAAAGTTGGAAGAAGATATAAAAGAGGCATTGAAGCATAGAAATTTAACATTTGTGGAAGGAAACAGAAAATGCCAGGACAGAGCATCCTGGAGATAGATCATCTTGGGCACCTGAACCCATACATCAAAAGGTAGAATGGGAACGGATAAAGAAAGAAATATTATTATCATTATTATTATTATTATTATTATTATTATTATTATTATTATTATTATTATTATTATTATTATTATTACAGTTGAAGCTGTTTAATTGGAACAGCACCGTTCCATTGAAATCGTTCTGATTAGGCGGCATCTGTGTATGGATTGACCTTATAGTGAATTATACATGTACATGATTACAATAATTGGTAAAGGTATTTTTATTCCTTCTATATGCAGTGTCTTACATACATCATTTGCGGTTTCATATCCATTTTACCCTTGATGCGTGTAAACAATCCCATTTGATGCATTAAAAATACAATACAATATATTTGTATAGAACGCACATAAATCTTCAAAGCACATACATCATGTAAACAGGAGATCTGCGCCGTTTCATCCAAATGCCCATGAAAATTTTAATGTTACGCGTGCCGTCTTTCGTTGGTCCGGCCAGATGATCACATTCAAGGGGGGGGGGGTGGAGGGGCCCACCCTCCATCTAAATCTAGTATCTCCTTTCTGTTGACATTACAATACTTTTTTTTTATTTTCATTACATAAGTTAAGACATAGTACAGGAAATTTCTACTTTAAATTTCGATCACAATAATACCCCATTGGGCAACAATTTAATAAATGATGGCGAAAACAGTGTCTTTCTTTGATATCTTCTACAATGGTTGGAACGACATCTGCAAAGATATATGTATGCTCAGTTGATTTGACGTTTGCGTCGATGTAAGCTAATTTGGAGAGTTGTTACCATGGACACAGTTTCCCCAAGATGGTTGCTGGTGACATTTTTGTAATCTGCTTTGTTTTGGATTGCAATGTGGCCGATAGCGTTGAGACATACATGTAGTAATCCTGGTCTGACTGTTTCTAATTCTGGCACAGACCCTGGCTAGCCCAGGTTTTCTTTCACAGCGTTATACTTTTAGAAAATATTTCTCACTCTGATATGAATTAGTACCCAGCTCTAGACAGTGAAGTGGCATCTGTGGCTGAGGGGTTAGGCTGCTGGAGTGGGGATCATGAGGTCCTGAGTTTGAATCCTGTCAAAGCTAGGCCCGACATTGTGTTCCCTGGGAAAGACACTAAACTTGCATTTTCCCCACTAAACCCAGGTGCAAATGGGTATAAGCACTAGCTTGGGATTAAAAACCTGTGTCAGGCTAGCGTTCTGTCCAGGCGTGATTGTTATTACCTGTTACGCTTCACGCTATTGAAACCGAGATATGCTCTAACTATATGGGCCATAATGGCCCTGAAGAACTTTACTACAAAGAGAGAAGCATCTTCTCAGAGTGTTATTATGAAGCGCCCAAGAGGCAGCAGTATTCTATGCTCCCCAGAGAGTTGGGGAGGACTTTAGATGAAATGGCTTACTGGGGGATAAAGGATCTAAAATCAGTGAGCCTGTCTGTGTAAGATTATGGACTACAATGAAACGTATGGGTATTTTACATTTTTTTTACTCTGTCAGGTTGAAGAGCTAGATTTGCCTTTGAAGAGAAATCAGGGTTTTGTTATGACGTTCTTCATGCAATTCCGATCCGATGTGGCTGAAATGATTGACGACAAAGCAAACAAAAGGTAAATTAGTGACTCCACCTTATTATCACTTCAACTATATCAGCACTCTAATCGTAGAAGTCATTAAACTGAGCTGTTTACATTTCAGTTCTATAGGGTATTTTGAAATTATCTCTATTTTACTACAATATACATTATACACACTTAGTTTTGTAGAAGGTATAACTAATGAGCTTTTTGATTTTATGTTTGAAATTATATGTATTTATTGTCTGATGAATAGTTAAGATTAGCCGAATATAGTATTAAATCAAATGTCTTATCTCTTGTAAACCATTAAGATTGAAAAGAAGATTGATGGGTCGCCTTTTTCCTATGAAGCGTCGGGTCAGCTTTTTTGTGTGTCTAGTTGCAATGTTGGTATCACATTGAACATAAACAACCCTGTCTTTTTTCTAAGAATTACTGCAGGGTAATGCTGTCTACATAGTATCATAGAAAGGGGTAGTGGCTGGGAGGCAAAATGTGTGGGAAAGGTGATGTCATAAAAAGGTAAATCTAGCGTCTTTCCTTTCATTGAATACATTGAAAACTGTGGTAAAGTCTTCTGCTTGTTCTCAAGCTATTGTTTAAATCTATTTTTTATTTTGGATTATCTTCATTATTTTGTGATGGGTTCTGTTTTTATTTTGGCGATGTAAAAAAGATGTTCAGAACTGTGTAAGCTATTCTCTCTGATTTTATTGAATTTTATATTTGTGTTCTTTTGTTAAAGCGCTCAGGTCAAACTCCTTGAGGCCTCGTCATTATTTAAGTTAGTATATTTTTAAAAACAACATCCCTCAACAAAGAATCTTCCTTTGTCTGACCCTAACAGTACAATTTCAGGACCTGATATCCCCTTTCCCTTCTCTTACTTTCATTCACCTTTCTAGTTAATGTTTTTTTTTTTACAAACTTCTACACATAGAATCTTTTCTGCCTG
>JAXRKP010000806.1:182500-187500 GCA_037039925.1 Doris montereyensis | reverse complement strand
AGACTTCTTCTAACATGACAAATATGGAATTTAAACACATTTCATTCCCTCTTCAGGAAACTCTGGGAGTACCTTGACAGTCTGAATGCTGATTTGAACAGAATGCAACAATATGCCGAACAAAGTCCAGACGTCTTCAAACGTTTGCTGAAAGAGCCTCCCTCCAAAAAGTAAGAAATCTATACTTTTTTCATACCTATTCTTCCTTTCTTTTTGTCACGTCAATCGGTGTGTCATATTTCAAGGGTATACATGTAGATAAATTTATATATGTATCTAAAATGTCAGACAGTTGACAAAACTTTGAAAAACCAAACCTGCATTTAGAACATTGGTGATGGGATGTGGGGGGGGGGGGGGGGTAAAAAATATAATCCACTTGTTTCTTTCTGATGAAGAAATTTTAAACACAGATTAAGATCGCTTCCTTTATGTTTCTACTTGAATAGCATTCATTCACTTCCAGATCTATTCCTAAGTCAAAGTTCAAGATTTGACCTTCCTTAATTGTGATGCACATTTATAATCTGGCTAATTTCGAAAATTCCAAAAATGACGTTAGATTTATCATGTAAAAGCAAAACATCCTTACATTTAAAATAAATCTGGTTTTTCCAAGTTTTCTGAACTTCTACTATTTGATCATGTTCTTCGTGATAGTAATAAGTCACGTGTATAGTGCACTTCATCCATTTGGTATGCTCTAAGGCGATTCATAGAAATCACGCAATTGCATACAAGCGATGAACATTAATAATACGCAAGCCGGAGCAATTCTGTTTAAAGATTTTATTTGAGAGTTGTGTAGTTAGTAGAGTTTCTGGTTTTTGTAGAAAGTGAGTTCCAGTTCCAGACAGTGTTTACGGCGTTAGAGAAAGATCGGTCAGAATTTGGTTTTTGACGTTCTTTTTAAGAGTTCAGAGTTTTAGCCCCGGCAAGATTCTTAAACGTGTTAAAAGTCTGATTGTCTCTACTCTTCCATTCTATCTGTCTTTTTTATTCTCTTCTTTTTGGTTTGTTTGTTTTTTTAAGCACACATTCTTTACTGCTAAACTAAGAGATGCTTTGTTCCAATTCCACCGCACGTTGCTCATTGTCAATCCATGTCGGCATCCTCTCCATCCCTCGCTTCTATAGGATGTACCTTGTAGTTTGTCATGGACATTTTGTTTTTGTCTTCTGTTTTTTCCCGTTTGTTTTCCTTCTTTTTTCTCCATGTATTGTAATTGTGTGATTGGAGAGTGTTACTGATATGTCCTACTGCTTTCCTTCTATTCGTTCTTAATGAAACAAGCAAGTTCATATATTGTAATGTCATCAGGAAAGAGAGGATATGAATAATGTGTTTTTCTGGACATACAGTTTAGTTTTACCGTATCTTATCTTTTCCTGTCTCATGTTCTTTTTTATCTTATCTTATTTGGTGGCTGGTAGGTTCTGCTTTTTTCCCGTCTTTCTTTTACATTTCTGTCATCTTGTTTTTTCCTCTCAATTCACTCTTGAGATCACCACATATGGTGAGCAGAATGATCTTATATTATTTTATCTTATCTTATCTATTTTATCTCTGAGAGGTTTAAGTTCTTGTTACTCTGTGTTTCCTCCTTTCGCCAATCCATTTCCGATCAATGTGGAAGCGTTAATTGTCATAAGTGCTAAGAGCTGCTCTGATTTTGTGTACACCACCACTCATGTAAGTCTGTGATGGCATATTCTGAACACATTGCTGTAGGCACTAAATCAAGTCTCGAATTTCCCTGCATGCACTGTGAATGGTGGTCTCGATGTTGAAATACTGATATAACTTCTTCCTTTTCTTACTTGTTAAAATTTATATATTTTTTAAAACTTCCTTTTCAACAAGTGTGGAAAGTTCAATGTGCACATTGTGTAAGCAATCCTCCTAATTTTATTCCCATCCACCTTCCATTGGGTACAGTACTTGATTCTGTATACTAACTTGGTTAGATTAAGAGGCAACTTTTCATAACGTCGTATCATCATAATCATGGCTAAAGGCACTAGGCACAGCAAGCTCCAAGAGAACCCCATGGCAGAAGGCACAAAACAACAATTTGATCAGAAAGAAACACAGTCAGTAGATTTATAGTCTGTATTCCCATAGACTCACTGACTGACTTTATTTACATCATTTATCCCTCAGCTGGCCAGTTTACTCAATGTTCTTCAATACTTTCCAGGGGAGCATACATTAGAGCTGTGTGTAAAGTGCTTCATACTAACGCTCACAACATTTTCTTCTGCTCATTCACACCTCAGTCAAGTGAGGAGAGCCGTGAAGAGTACCATGTTGTCATGAAAGAAAAATCCTGGGCCTGTCAGTGGGTTTGAACCAATAGTGTCAGGATTACAAGTGATTACAACACTACCGTTTGAACCAATAGTGTCAGGATTACAAGTGATTACAACACTACCGTTTGAACCAATAGTGTCAGGATTACAAGTGATTACAACACTACCGTTTGAACCAATAGTGTCAGGATTACAAGTGATTACAACACTACCGTTTGAACCAATAGTGTCATGATTACAGAGATTACAACACTATCGTTTGAATCAATAGTGTCACGATTACAAGTGATTACAACACTACCGTTTGAACCAATAGTGTCATGATTACAAGAGATTAAAACACTACCGTTTGATCCAATAGTGTCAGGATTACAAGAGATTACAACACTACCGTTTGAACCAATAGTGTCACGATTACAAGAGATTACAACATTACCGTTTGAACCAATAGTGTCACGATTACAAGTGATTATAACACTACCGTTTGAATCAACAGTGTCTTGTATTGTATCAATATCCTCAGTTACTTCGAGGCCCTTATTGTTCATAGAGCCGGAGCTTATCCTTGTTTCTACAGCATGAATCGGAACTGGTGGTAATAATCACCTCCTGAACGCTAGTCTGCTGCACGGTTTTAGTCCCAAGCTGTTGTTGGTACCCATTTGCATCTAGGTCGAGTGAGGAAAATGCGTGTTAAGTGTCTTTCCCAAGGACTTAGCATTGCTAGAGTTCAAACCGATGACCTCATGATTCCAAGTCTGGCCACGGAAGCCACACTTTATGAACATCAGCCTTGGGTTTTTTTCTTCTGTTTTTTTCTCTTTTTTTTTTTTTTTTTTGTATGCTGGTATGCTTGCGGTAATATTTATGCAGAGGGAAGTGTTCACATAAATTATGTAGGAAATGGATTAAAGGGCTACAGCTTATTCAGTTCGACCACTTTGTCTTACTTTGTTGTGTGTCCTAGCACATAATTTGACAATTGACCGTTTCTAAATTGAGACCATAATGATATATGCGCATACATTTCTTTGTCTTTATTTATTTAGCTAGTTACTTTTTGAATTTTTCCTTTATCATTACCTGTAGGAAGGCAAAGTTGTTTTCTCTGTGGCCCAAATGGAAATCGTCGTCCTAATTACACTATCATTGATCCGTTTTTGAGAAAAACTCTTCACGTATTGTCTTGAAAGAGAATCTGATGTTAAGACAGGACGCAAGACAGACGCAAGTGAAATTTGTGAAAAACGTAGATGCAGATCAAATCTGGACAATTTCCAACTGTGAATCTGGTTTTTCACATCAAAATCGTCCAACTGTGAATCTGGTTTTTCACATCAAAATCGTCCAACTGTGAATCTGGTTTTTCACATCAAAATTGTCCAACTGTGAATCTGGTTTTTCACATCAAAATCGTCCAACTGTGAATCTGGTTTTTCACATCAAAATCATCCCATGTGTGTTGTTAACACAATGTAGTTGTGAGTGGACGAATTATGAAAATGTGTGTAGCCTCTCCAGTGGAAACCGATCTCCTTTCAAAACTTCACCCCCATAGAATGAAATAACTGCAGAAATTGAAAAACCAAATAATTTTTATTTTTGTTTTGTTTTGTTTTTTTATTGTCTTGTAACCGCTTGTCACGTATGAATCCACCAACAGGGTTTTTATTTAAAAAGTCGTTCTCTTTAAATTCTCACCCATTTCCATCGTTTCTATTGTCTTTATTTTTATAATGATATGCAAATTTTAAATCATTTTATAGCTATTGCATTGGTCAACACAATATAGAGTATCAAGTGTTGTCATTTATTTTTTAAAAGACGCACATTATGATGATACTATCTGTTGTTGGTTTGTGGTTTTTTCCACAGTGTTTTGATTAGTTGATGTGGAGACTTTTTTGTGTGTGTGTTCAACACTAAGTCATTCCATTAATGTCATTACGTCATGGGGGGGCTGTATGGCGACTCTCCTCTCAAAGAGGAACTATTCAATCTACATTGTACAGCACTGTGTTTATTTTTCGTTTTCTTTTTCTTTTCTTTTTTGTATCAGATAATTTTACAAGTTATAGGATGTTCTGTTCTAAATAGAGATATTTATGTCATCTGTATGTCACTAATTATGGTCAATGGGGGACATTACTGTTTTGCATGAGTGCTTTACTTCTGTAGTCCTCTCTCATGTCTTTACAGGCGTTTTGGAAGATAAAAGACGCAGCGCGAATCACATAAATGATGAAATTGTTGAAACTATTTGGGTACCAAATTTGAATGTTAAAAAAAAAAAAGATTTAATGATCAGAACAAAATTGAAATTAAAAAAGGAAACAAAAATAAAAGGCATGAAATTGAGTGTGGAAGCTGCAATCCATGCCAGAGGAGGCTTGGGTACACGACGTCAGGATGTCGGGTACTTATCACGGCTAAGTGTGAGGTTGATGGGTGCTGATGGTGGAACCTATTTCTGGCCTTTCGTTTATTTACTTAGATTTCATCTTGTTCCTTCCTCTTATCACTCCCTGAGATCTTCGAACATGGTGGATTGGGTAAATATCACACCAACAACAAAAAACTAAGGCTACGCATTTGAAAGACTGTGAAAATGGGATGTAAGAAATCATTATATTTGATTGCATTTCTGTTGTCAAGGTGTTCAGAGAAAGAGAAAACAAACAAATGTT
>JAXRKP010000806.1:165000-177500 GCA_037039925.1 Doris montereyensis | reverse complement strand
TCTAAATGTTTTATAAGTCAAAGATGAAATGATATTCTAAATGTTTTATAAGTCAAAGATGAAATGATATTCTAAATGTTTTATAAGTCAAAGATGAAATGATATTCTAAATGTTTTATAAGTCAAAGATGAAATGATATTCTAAATGTTTTATAAGTAAAGATGAAATGATATTCAATATAAATATAAGTTTTGTTCAATTTGTGGGACGTGACAAATATTCCATTCTAAAACACATCTTGATAAACATTTTATTAGCACGCTATAATGTTGATAAACTGCTGAGTGTGATATTGAGACAAAGCTACAACGCGTTGGGTTTTATCACCTTTCTAAACTTATGTAATCAGTCATTTCATTTCTCCCTTGCTTTCGTTGCCTTGTCTTCTTTTCCCTCTCCTCCTCCTCGTCCTCTTCTTCTGCAACACTAGGAATTTATCTATTTATTCAATTATTTTTTTTATTAATATTATTGATTTTATTATTACTATTATTATTACTATTATTATTATTATTATTATTATTATTATTATTATTATTATTATTATTATTATTATTATTATCATTACTATTATTATTACTATTATTAGAAGTAGTAGTAGTAGTAGTAGTAGTAGTAGTAGTAGTAGTAGTAGTAGTAGTAGTAGTAGTAGTAGTAGTAGTAGTAGTAGTAGTAGTAGTAGTAGTAGTAGTAGTAGAAATATGTTTATCGTTATTATTATATTAGTAAAAGTATTGCTTTCTCATAACTGTTCTTCACTTAGCAATTATTTCCTGTTCCTCCGTGACATTCATCGAAAATTACCATTACCATAGCAACACAATTTGTTCTGAAAGTTTTTGTGCTTGAGTTGCCTCGCACATTCTCTGTTTTGAGCCTTGATCTGAAAATCAATTTTAATTCAGCCAAATGTCCATTCGAAGCTTCATTAAAATATGTTAATAGCATTGCACCATGACTTTTTATTCCAGACTTTCATCTCATTAATAGGAAGATGTTTCCTTTAAATTTTTTTTTCTTTTAATCTCGAAGTAATTCTTCTTATTATTTTTGTCCTTTCATCTTTTCTGAGTGAAACTGAATTGCAGTTTAATTAAGGGGTATAATTAATTTCGAATTTAAGTTTGAGTCACCTAACATGTATTGTCATTCAGCAAGCTCTCTATCAATAATACAATAAGCATTGTAACTCCATTGGAATGATGAGTTTTTTCCCCTTCTTTTCATTAATGACTTTATTTTATTTTTTTAATTTATAAAATTTTAAACTTTTGTTTGTTTTTGCTTATAGTTCAAGTTTTCAAGAATTATAAAAAATTAAAATTTGGAAGGTAATAGATGATTCTACTTTCATTATGCGGGGGAAAGAAAACGGTAACAAAACACGAGTAATGAGAAGGAGGAAAAAAACGTTTAAGATTTTCTCTTCTTTCTTTTAAAAATTCTTGCTGTGGTGTGGAAATCAAGCCTTCATCATACATGTAATGAAAACAATGGATTAGAGCCTATAAGATTATTTTTATGAAAAAAAAAGTTTTGAAGTGATTCTAATATTTCTCAGTTTGAATGGTTTCAATTATGTTTCAGTTTGAATATTCATTTACTTCTAAATCTATTCCTCGTTTCAAACGAGAAAGCGAAAGTTTTTATCTTCCTTATTTTTGTTTTCTATACACACATTTCTGTTATAGGATATTATGTAATCTTACTAATTGTGGAAATTCCCAAACTTATGTGCGATACACCACACAAAAGCAAAGCCTATCCCCGTTCTAAGAATAGTTCTGGTTTTTCCAAGTCTTCTGAACTGCTGCTATTGAATTGCACACCTTGCACCCATTTCCCGTCACTCCTTCCACAACACACACAAAGGCTTGGACACTGCTAAGATAAACACATTACATGTTTTTCTACATAAAGTGTTAGCATCTTCTTTAGAGCTATGCGTCACAAACATCTAGACTAGTTCTGTAGCCTATTCCACAGCCTTACTGTAGCAACACATTATTATTGCAATGTATGCCTAAGCTTATATGATTACACCCTGACTCACATACTTTTCTATATATAATATAGCATTTGTACAGATATATATATATATATATATATATATATATATATATATATATATATATATATATATATATATATATATATATATATATATATATATATATATATATATATATATATATGTATATATATAATGTATTATATAGATCTATGGCACATTTAGTATCAAGATAAATATAAACAGAAAGAGAGAAATATGTATAGATAAATAGATAGTTAGATAGATGTACAGATAGATGTACAGATATATGTACAGATAGATAGATGTACATATATCTTGATAGATAAGTAGATATAGTTACATAGACAGATAGATAGTAGATGTATTGATCGATCGATGGATAATGATATTTGATAATATCTTGATTGATTGACTAATTTTGTCTGTTTGAAGATTCACTGAAAGTTGAAAGTCTTAGATATTGACGTATTCTTATCGTTTAAAGACAAACAGATTAAAGATTAATCAAATCACCTCTTGTGTAACAATAGTAAGGATGTTGGTAGGCAGTTTATTAACAATTTAAGGTCATTGAAAATAAATGAATTTTTACAATGTGTTTATAATGACACAAGCCACATTATATGACATATCCATTTTTTTTGTATTCTAAAACTGGTAAAAAAAAAACTCTCACGGGAGTTGAATTAGTACATTGAAAAAGTATTATTGAAACTTTTTTTTGAATAATTGCAGTTCTTGATCTGTCATACATATATATTATTGTGTAGAGGGGTTCAAACTTACAGAAAGTGTTTTTCTTAACTTGGTTTATTTATTCATGTATTCAATTATCTACTTAAAAAATATTTATTTGTTTATTTATTTATTGATTTCTTTTGCTTTTTATAATGTATCTATCAATCTATTGATCAGGTTTTCATCTTCATAATTGCATTGATTTATTTATTTATTAAATTTATTTTTTATTCGTTTCCTGACAGTTATCCATTTATTTATGTATCTATTATTTATTCATTCACTCATTTATTTATATTTGGGATTTTTCTGCTAGGTTTAATTCTGCTAATTTGAAAATTAAAAGATGCAAAGAAACCCAATCAATTTTGTTTTTGTATCTTGTAGTGACCCCGCAAAATCAGGGGAGGAAGAATTGCGAGGAACCATCCACTATTTCTTTGATGCCGTCATGCCGTTTTTCCAGGTCAGTGGTTACACGACTACCTCCCTTTGTAAGACTCACTCTTCTAAGTTGTTGAAGGCTTTCTTGTTTGACATCTTACATTTTCTTCTCTTATCGTCTATTACATCATACTTTCTTACCTTATCATATCTTCTCTTCTCTTGTCTCACTTTATATAATCTTCTCTTCTCTTATCTAGTCTTATCCTACTTGATCTCCTCACCTACCTTATCTCATCTTCTATTATATCTTATCTTTAGTCTTATCCTACTTGATCTCCTCACCTTACCTTATCTCTTCTTTCTTTATCTTACCTTTTCTACCGTACTTTATTTTATCTTACTTTTTCTAACCTTATTTTATCTTACCTTATCTCACCTTTCTTTATCTTTTTTCTAACCTTATTTTGTCATACTCTCTCACATTGCTTTATCTCTTTTTATCTTACTTATCTCACCTAACTCTTACTTTATCTCACCTTACTTTATCTCACCTTACATTGCTTTATCTCACCTTACTTTTCTCTCACCTTATTTTATCTTACATTATTTATCTTACCTTAGTTTATCTTACTTACTTTATCTCACCTTACTTTATCTCACCTTATTTCTTACCTTACTTTATCTCACCTTTTACTTTATCTCACCTTAGTTTATCTTACCTTAGTTTATCTTACCTTACTTTATCTTACCTTACTTTATCTCACCTTACTTTATCTCACCTTAGTTTATCTTTATCTCCTTAGTTTATCTTACCTTACTTTATCTTACCTTACTTTATCTTACCTTAGTTTATCTTACCTTAGTTTATCTTACCTTACTTTATCTCACCTTAGTTTATCTTACCTTACTTTATCTTACCTTACTTTATCTTACCTTAGTTTATCTTACCTTAGTTTATCTTACCTTACTTTATCTCACCTTAGTTTATCTTACCTTACTTTATCTTACATTATCTTACCTTACTTTATCTTACCTTAGTTTATTTACCTTTTCAAACCTTATTTTATCTTCCTTTTTTAACCTTCTTCTATCTAACCTTTTCTTACCTTATTTTATCTTACCTTTTCTATCCATATTTTATCCTACCTTATCTCACCTTACTTTATATTACCTTGTCTTATTATCTTAAATTTGATCTTAACTTATTGTATCTTATGTTATCAGATCTTTCGTTGTTTTCTCATCCCATCTAACATTGTACCTTATCTGTTATCTTATCATAATCGTATTTACCTTATCTCATCTTATCTTATCACTAGATTTTCTGCCGTAGCTACTACCAACCAGACCAGGAGCTCTTCCCGGAGGAAATCACAAAGTTGTCGGACTTGACCAAAAGTTTTGAGGTAGAACATGATACGTGTTGACTTCATTCATCAAACAGTTTTTAGCGTGTTTGGTTTTCTCTTCTACCGCTTGTATCTTCTTCTTCAATCTTTCTCTTATCGTTATCTTTCACATTGCTCTTTCCTCCTCATTCACCCTGAGATCACCGCATTTGGTGTAAAGGCAATATTTCAATGAAAAATATTTGCTTGTAGCAAGACATGATAGCATCAAAAGAAATGAAAGTGCCGATATATTGACAAAACAAGCACTTTCCAAAGTCACCAAACAACCGAATGAATTATTCCAACCTGAGAATCTTATGGATGGATGAATGGTTTTTAAAAGTTTATAACCCTGTACAAGTACAGGCTCACTGATTTTACACCCTTTACTAAATAAGTATCATATTGACTTGGTTTGGCCGGAGGGTGCGACCATGAAGACAATAACCAACTTCGTGAAGTGGGCTAAAAAATCAAATTCACATCGCTCCTAGCCCAGCATTGCCAGGTTTTTCAAATCCAGGATCCTGGCGATTTCAAGGTCAGCATCTTAACTATTTAGGTCACCGACGCCACACTTTCCGTGTAGAACAGGATTTTAATCTAAGCATACGCGTAGTTTTATCTGCTAGATCTAGCTATTATATTGTGATCAGGTTATTCATATTATTATTTTTATTTTCCATGACAGATGTTCATGGACACAGTGGCTCCCCGTATCAGCAATGAAAGACAGATGAAGAACTTGGTCAGTGCAATGACGTCATTGATCACAGCCTCCAACGCCGTGCCCATGAATGTAAGTGGTGGTGGAGGGGGGGGGGGGGGGTGGACGATTTAATAGGTGGCAAGAGCAGCAGAGACAGAGACAGAGAGAGAAGCAGAAAAAAAACTGAATGTTTATGAACTGCTTGATAATAGTTGCCTTTTTTAATGCCCAGGCTGCTGTACTGTCAAACTCTTTAACAAACTGCTTTTGAGTGTAAAGGTAATAATATTTTCTTGTTTCCCTTTTTACCTTTTTTGTGTTCTCTTTCTTACTTTTATTATATCTTTCTTACTTCTATTATTTCTATTATATCTTTTTATCTATTTCTTATTTATTATTTCTATTATATCTTTCTTACTTGTATTATCTATTTCTTACTTTTATTATCTATTTCTTACTTCTATTATCTATTTCTTACTTCTATTATATCTTTCTTTACTTTATCTTTTCTACTTTTACATTCTCCAACTGTCCGCAGAAAATTGAAGAGTTCAGGAGTAAGTATGGCCATGGCACTGGAACCCAGGACATACGAAGTGATGCCAGGAAGGTCAGTTAAAACTATCATTCTCTGTGTGCGTGTGTCGTGTTTATTACTTCTATTATCTATTTCGTATTTCTATTATCTATTTCTTACTTATATTATCTATTTATTTCTTCTATTAGCTATTTCTAGTTTCTATTATATTTTTTTCTGTACTTCTATTATATCTTTTCTACTTTTACATTCTCCAACTGTCCACAGAAAATTGAAGAGTTCAGGGAGTAAGTATGGCCATGGCACTGGAACCCAGGACATACTCTATGTGTGCGTGAATGTTTTTTGATGTGCCTTTGGAATGTGGTCTCGTGACATTTCAAAACTACATCTGTTTATGTCTCTGTATGTGCGGGTGTCGTGTTTATGTCTCTGTATGTGCGCGTGTGTTGTGTTTATGTCTCTGTATGTGCGTGTGTCGTGTTTATGTCTCTGTATGTGCGTGTGTTGTGTTTATGTGGTGTTTATCTCTGTATGTATGAATCGTGTATTTGTATATGTGTTTGTTTATGTCTCTGTATGTGCGTGTGTCGTGTGTTTGTGTATATGTGTAAATGTTTGTATACGTCTCTGTACATACGTGTGTGTGTTTGTAAACGATGATAACAATAACTACAATAATAATAATGATACAATAATGAGGATAATAATAATAATAATAATAATAATAATAATAATAATAATAATAATAATAATAATAATAATAATAATAATAATAATAAATAATTTAAAAAAAAAAAAATAATAATAATAATAATAATAATAATAATAATAATAATAATAATAATAATAAGAAGAATAATAAGAAGAAGAAGAAGAAGAAGAAGAAGAAGAAGAAGAAGAAGAAGAAGAAGAAGAAGAAGAAGAAGAAGAAGAAGAAGAAGAAGAAGAAGAAGAAGAAGAAGAACAAGAAGAAGAACAAGAACAAGAAGAACAAGAACAAGAAAAAAAAATGAGGATAATAATAATAATAATAATAATAATAATAATAATAATAATAATAATAATAATAATAATAATAATAATAATAATAATAATAATAATAACAATAATGATAATGATAATGATAATGATAATAATAATAATAATAAAATATGATAACAATAAAAATAACAAAATAATGATAATAATAATAACAATAATAATAATGATAATAATAATAATAATAATAATAATATAATAATAAAGATGATAATAATATTAATAATAATGATAATAATATGATAATAGTAATATTAATGATAATGATAATGATTATGATAATGATAATGATAATAATAATAATAATAATAATAATTATAATAATAATAATAATAATAATAATGATAATAATGATATATAATAATAATAATAATAATAATAATAATAATAATAATAATATAATAATAATAATAATAATAATAATAATAATAATAATAATAATAATAATAATAATAATAATAATAATAATAATAATAATAATAATAATAATAATAATAATAATAATAATAATAATAATAATAATAATAATAATAATAATAATAATAATAATAATAATAATAATAATAATAATAATAATAATATAGAGCACATATCCACAGTGGTACAGCGATGCTCTATGCGGTTAAGTATGTTTTTTTATAATAACAATAAAATAAGAACAACAACAAAAACAACAACAACAATAATAATAATAGAATAATCTTAATAATAATTATAATGATAATAATGAGAGTAACAAATGAGGAAGATGATGAAGGCCATGATTATGGTGCATTTTAAGAAAGTCATTCTTGATTATTGAAACAAAGAATAAAAGGAGAACAAGGTAATGGTATTAAATTCCCGTTTCCCTTTTACTAGTTGAATTTGCACCCCATGCCCTCTAGCTGAAATATGAATAAAGTCTTTATTTCATGTGATATCTGACAATATGGAATATAAATAAAGTCTTATTTCATGTGATATCTGACAATATGAATATGAATAAAGTCTTTATTTCATGTGATATCTGACAACAGGAATATGAATAAAGTCTTTATTTCATGTGATATCTGACAACAGGAATATGAATAAAGTCTTTATTTCATGTGATATCTGACAATAGGAATATGAATAAAGTCTTTATTTCATGGAATATGAATAAAGTCTTTATTTCATGACAACAATAGAATATGAATAAAGTCTTTATTTCATGATATCTGACAACAGGAATATGAATAAAGTCTTTATTTCAAATGATATCTGACAAATAGGAATATGAATAAAGTCTTTATTTCAAATGATATCTGACAACAGGAATATGAATAAAGTCTTTATTTCAAATGATATCTGACAACAGGAATATGAATAAAGTCTTTATTTCAAATGATATTTCACAGGAATATGAATAAAGTCTTTATTTCAAATGATATCTGACAACAGGAATATGAATAAAGTCTTTATTTCAAATGATATCTGACAACAGGAATATGAATAAAGTCTTTATTTCATGTGATATCTGACAACAGGAATATGAATAAAGTCTTTATTTCAAATGTGATATCTGACAACAGGAATATGAATAAAGTCTTTATTTCAAATGATATCTGACAACAGGAATATGAATAAAGTCTTTATTTGAAATGATATCTGACAACAGGAATATGAATAAAGTCTTTATTTCAAATGATATCTGACAACAGGAATATGAATAAAGTCTTTATTTCAATGATATCTGAATAAAGTCTTTATTTCAAATGATATCTGACAACAGGAATATGAATAAA
Organism: Doris montereyensis; assembly: GCA_037039925.1. Classification (NCBI taxonomy): domain Eukaryota; kingdom Metazoa; phylum Mollusca; class Gastropoda; order Nudibranchia; family Dorididae; genus Doris; species Doris montereyensis. Next base: position 168,894 of record JAXRKP010000806.1, on the reverse strand, counting down.
GTCTTTATTCCATGAATAAAGTCTTTATCTGACAGGAATATGAATAAAGTCTTTATTTGAAATGATATCTGACAACAGGAATATGAATTAAGTCTTATTTCAAATGATATCTGACAACAGGAATATGAATTAAGTCTTTATTTCAAATGATATCTGACAACAGGAATAGGAATAAAGTCTTTATTTCAAATGATATCTGACAACAGGAATATGAATAAAGTCTTTATTTCAAATGATATCTGACAACAGGAATATGAATAAAGTCTTTATTTCAAATGATATCTGACAACAGGAATATGAATAAAGTCTTTATTTCAAATGATATCTGACAACAGGAATATGAATGGTATTACGACGAAGAGGAGAAATTAACGTCAAGTTGAACATCTTTGCTGTGAACATGGAAAAGGCGTACGGAGGGAAGAATCATGTCCATGCTCAGATGGGCCTTGACTGCTATAACGGTACATTAGGTTTTAGCTGTTTGGTTTTACCGGGTCAGGATATGTTTTATCTGTTATAATGACAAATTATATTTGACTTGTTATAAAAGTAAGTTATGTTTACCGGTTATAAAGTATGTTAACCAGTTATCAGGATGTTATGTTTTACCTGTTATAAAGGTAAGTTATGTTTACCTGTTGTAAAGGTAAAGTATGTTTACCAGTTATCAGGATGTTATGTTTTACCTGTTACAAAGGTAAGTAATATGTTACCTTTTATAGAGGTAAGTTATGTTTTATTTGTTATGAAAGTAACTTATGTTTTACGAGTATTAAGTATGTTATGTTTCACCTGTTTAATGGTGTTATGTTCTCCATATTATAAAGGAAAGTTATGATTATAAAGATACAGTATGTTAACAAGTTATAAGAATGTGAGATTTACCTATTGTTAGGGTGTTATGTTTTACCTGTTATAAAGGTAACTTATGTTTTAACTGTAATAATGGTAAGTTATGTTTTATTTGTTACAATTGTGAATTTTGTAGGCTGTATTACCTGTTATAAGGATGTCATGTTTTACCTGTTACAAGGATGTTATGCTTTACCCGTTATAGAGGTAAATTATGTTTTACCTGATTTGTTTGCCTGTCTTGCTATTGTATTCTTCAAATTCATGTGTTTTAACCAAATTCTCTCTGTGATGCTACAGAATATTCAGAAATAGGAGGAGATGAAGAATTGCCATTGGGACAAGAATTCCAAGATCATCTGAAATGTTTCATAGACGACAGGCAGAAGACACCACATTTGAAGTATAGAATGGCAGAAAAAATCATACAGCAACTTTCGTAAGCGTTGAATTGTATTGGCGTCACCCAATTATATTGGCGTCACCCAATTGTATTGGCATCACCCAATTATATTGGCATCACCCAATTGTATTGACATCACCCAATTGTATTGACGTCACCCAAGTATTGGCATCACCCAATTGTGTTGGCATCACCAATTGTATTGACATCACCAATTGTATTGACGTCACCCAATTGTATTAACGTCACCCAATTGTATTGACGTCACCACAATTATTGACGTCACACATTGACGTCACCCAATTGTATTGGCATCACCCAATTGTATTGGCGTCACCCAATTGTTTTGACGTCACCAATTGTATTGACGTCACCCAATTGTATTGGCGTCACCAATTGTATTGACGTCACCCAATTGTATTGACGTCACCGAATTGTATTGGCGTCACCCAATTCTATTGGCGTCACCCAATTCTATTGGCGTCACCCAATTCTATTGGCGTCAACTAATTGTATTGGCTTCACAATTCTATTGGCGTCACCCAATTCTATTGGCGTCACCCAATTGTATTGGCGTCACCAATTCTATTGGTGTCACCCATTCTATTGGCGTCACCCAATTCTATTGGCGTCACCCAATTGTATTGGCGTCACCAATTTTATTGGCGTCACCAATTGTATTGGCGTTCCCAATTGTATTGGCGTCACAATTGTATTGGTGTCACCCAATTGTATTGCGGTCACCCAATTGTATTGGCGTCACCTAATTGTATTGCGGTCACCCAATTGTATTGGCGTCACCCAATTGTATTGGCGTCACCTAATTGTATTGGCGTCACCAATTGTATTGGCGTCATCAAATAGACCAGTGTGTCCCTGTATAAGCGTCCCCAAATGACCAGTGTGTCCCTGTATATGCGTCCCCAAATAGACCAATGTGTCCCTGTATAGGCGTCCCCAAACAGACCAATGTGTCCCTGTATAGGCGTCCCCAAATAGACCAATGTGTCCCTGTATAGGTGTCCCCAACAGACCAATGTCCCTGTATAGGCGTCCCCAAATAGAGTGGCCAATGTGTGTGGCCCTGTATAGGCGTCCCAAACAGACCAAATCCCTGTATAGGCCCTGTCCCCAAATAGACCAGTGTGTCCCTGTATAGGCGTCACCAAATAGACCAGTGTGTCCCTGTATAGGCGTCACCAAATAGACCAGTGTGTCCCTGTATAGGCGTCACCAAATAGACCAGTGTGTCCCTGTATAGGCGTCACCAAATAGACCAATGTGTCCCTGTATAGGCGTCCCCAAATAGACCAGTGTGTCCCTGTATAGGCGTCACCAAATAGACCTGTGTGTCCCTGTATAGGCGTCACCAAATAGACCAAGTGTCCCTGTATAGGCGTCACCAAATAGACCAATGTGTCCCTGTATAGCATTAATTGGGTGTCCCTATAGCATTGACCATTTATCCCCAACAGACCCCCCTCTATTTGCCCTCTATTACTTTCGACCTCAAACGTTTTTTTGTTGGTTTATTTATTTATGTTTTGGGGGAGTTGTTTTTTGTTTGCCGGGTTTTTTTTGTTTGGAGAGGATTGGCGTTTTTGGTTGGAGCAGGGAGTTGTTATGGGGGACGGTTTAGAGGACCAGGGGGTGGGGAGGGGGGGTTAAAGCACCGTTGAGAACCCTTCAAAGCTGTAATGGTATATAGAATAACAAATTTAATTCGATTCTGAAGTTGAACTTGCACAATACATAGCCCCCTGGCCAGGATGCTAGTCTGTTTTATTCCCCAGCAGATGCTGGTATCCATTTGCACCTGGATCGTGTAAAGAAATGTGTGTGGTATATTTCCCCAGGAAGACAATGTTAGACTTAACATTGCTACATCCAATAAGTTTCCACCTTTTTATATAACCTCACTTCCTGACTCATTGCCGTCAGTCCAGACATTTCCATTATTCCATGGACAGCGGTTTGACGACGCTTCTTGTAGGTTCTCCTTCTTTCCTTGTTTGTCTCTTTCACTTGCCTTTCATTTCGCCGTTTCCTTTTAATTCAGCCCAACATTACTACATAAGTGAACAAGGTGAATTGCAACGAAAAGAAACAAAATAACTGCAAGAGAACTCTTTTTTACCTGCATTTCATTAATTAGGTATGCTTTGAATATGTTGTCTTTTAAACCGGAAGCGGAACAGGTGACACTAATCACCTCCTGACCAGGGAGGCTAATATGACGTAGGTTATTACTCCCAAACTAGTGTTTGTACCCAGTTGCAACTGGGTACAGTAGGGAAAGTGCATGTTAAGTGTCGTTGCTAGGACTCGAACTTGGGACCTCATGATCCCCAGTTCAGCAGCCTAACCGCTCGGCCACTGACTCCACTATGACGTAGGTACTCTTTAGATATTTTGTTAACACATTCTCAGACATTATTACCTTCACCCCTTCCTTCTACCTCCCCTTCCTCCACTTTTCACACCTCTCCCCGACCCTACACCTTTACCTCTACCTCCCGACGACCCCTCACATCGACCCCACCTGCACCACAGAATATCCCAAAAGCTGAACAACCTTTCAGAAAAGGAGAAGCTAGAGCAGATGGAGCTGGACGTGAAATGTCTGATGCTTCTAC
>JAXRKP010000806.1:147500-160000 GCA_037039925.1 Doris montereyensis | reverse complement strand
CCCCGTTTCATGCCATAGACACCGGGACACGCTCCGGCTCTATTGGCAATGGTAGTGAAGGAGCTATACTTTTTTTCATTTGTTTTATGATAACTGTTAGAATAATGTGTTTAGCTATCAAATTAAATGAGTTTTGAACTGGGTTTTTGTTTGTTATTTTTGGGGGTTTTTGCGTTTTTTCTCTTTTTTGTTTTTTTTTTCTGTTTTTATTTAAAGAAAAAGAAGGGCACATTAGATTCTGAGTGAAAATATAGCTTTTCTCTTTCACATAGGAATTGTGAAAAAGTGAATACTTCTTCACTGGAAATCGCAGCACATCATTTGTCTTGCTAAGAAGACACACACATTGTATTTTCCTGTGCTGTTTATTTCACTCTCTTTTGCACTAGTTTATGATAAAAATCAAAGTAATGTTTTCTTTCCTGTTCTGTGCAGAACTGTTGTACGCAACAACTATTGTAATGTCAAAATGTATATTCTTTGATTTCATAGTCAAGTACTTTGTTCAGTGGTTTACTGCATACAGCCGTGCCTGTTGCCTCTGATGTCAATTTTACCATGGCGTTGGGCAATTTTGACAAAGTTAATGTCTGTGGGGGCCGCGGGGGGGGGGGTGACACATTGGCGGCGCCTAGCAACAGGAGTTGTGAATGTAAAAAAATTGTTTTTGATGGCCATGAAGGGAAAAGAATGTGTTCTGTATAAAATACAGCGCTCGCTGCTCGCTGCTTATAAGAACAGTACTGAACAGAACACAGAGGACACATGGACGCGTAACCCTTGCTTTGCTATACGCAATGAAGATTGTACTCTTTATTGCATTTATATATTTACATATTGTATGTCTAGATACGCAATAATGTCTTTATCTGTTGTGTTATCGTCATGTAAATCCTACAGTCGCCACCGCTTAGCGTTACAGAGTCCATTCCCTTGTCCTTTCGTGGTGCCATATGTAGCGTGATTGTATCCATTTCAAAAGGGGAAGTCATTAAAGTCATTAAGTATGTTCTTTGTTTCTATAAACCAACGCAATACGTCGTGGTGGGGGGGGGGACTCGGTAGTCCAGAGGCAAGGTGTCGGCCTCTCAACCAAAAGGTAGAGGGTTCGAACCGCGCCAACAGTTGATCATTTTTCTCGAGTTGTTTTTAGCAAAAATTTCTCCCTGGTCCAGGTAGGTGGATTGTCAAGTCCTAGTCCCATCAAGAGACGGACGATAAAAAGAGGTCCCGTGTGCAGATCATAACACTCTATGCATGTTAAAGATCCCTTGGCTGTTTACAGGGCATTTTAGGCAAAACAAAATTTGTTTAATATCCTACCAAAAACCCAAAGATCACCTTAGCTGTGGATGTGGGTAAATCAAATCTAACAAAAGTGTGTGTTGTGAACGTAATTAGTTAATCATCCCTCCCTCTTGTGCCGATTGAGAATAGACTATGTTAGCACAGCTACGACTCATCAAGCAAAGTACACACCTGACCAGCCCTGCTTTCCTTTGCCCTAGACTGCGTAGAGTCTGGTGGAATGGTCGGCTTTGTCTGCTGTCTTACAGACATGTGTGAATTGGTTGTCTCCTCTTACAGAGAGTTGTCTAGCTGGAGTTATCTGCCCCTTGCTGTGAAGCCCAGACAGCGCGATGTCATAAAGGCCAAATGTATTATCTCATCGAGCAGGATCATGTTGTGTTCTATCAGCTCTAATGATTTGATTTTGGAAATTTTTGTAGGATTTCTAAATGTTGCATGGACAGGCCTGTAAACAGTCAAGGGATCTTTAATGGGGTTACGATCCACCTACATGGACCAGGAGGATGAGTTTTACTGTAAAAAACTCTAGAAATTTGTTCAACTTTGTCACGCATGAATCCACGACCTTTATGTGAAGAAACTGGCACTTTGCCTCTGCGTGCCACAGCAATCCTAGAAAGGCTGGATGGGTTTTGTTGTTACTTGTTAGCATTTGAGTGACATTGGATATAAGAATACACTGGTCATAGAAGAACACTTGGTGAGCACTACAGTTCTTCTTTTGTTTAAAAGTCTTTTAGGATGTTGTCTTAATGCGCTTTTCGACTCTGTATCGGCACTTCTTTTCTTCAAAAATCAGCGGGCATCGAAATCTTCGATCAGAAAGGAAAACTTGCCCCAAGCGCGCCTATAAAAAGCCCCTTTGGCAGTCAGCGACTCTTTTCGGGAGAGAAACTAGCCAACGCCATCAATGAGGAATCACTCATGGTACCAGAAGTGGGCAGTAAACCGCATATGACACTGGCGGTGCCTAGCAACAAGAAAAAGAAACAACAGGTGGCACCTGCTATGCCTGAACCAGAAGTGGACGTTAAAATTGAGGTGAAGAAAAGTTTGACCTCTTGACTCTATTTGATTTTGATTTTTGTCACTTCTTTTACATTCAATTTCAGTTCTTTATTTCTTTCTCTTGCTTTCATCTTTAATTTTATATGATGTATATCTCATGTCCACAGCTCAGTTTTATTTACTTCTATTTGTCTTTTTTTGTTTCTTTTGCTTTATGTCATCTGTTTCTTTACGTTTGAAGTTATGTTTGCTTTGCTTTTGACGCACATTTCAGTATGGACAATCTTTTTTGGCTTAGATATTGTGAATTTGATTAGTATTTTTGTTTTCAGTTTTGATTTAAGACATTTGATAAAAATGTTTTTAAGAATTTTCTTCAGAATTGCTGAATAAACTTTTCCCCCTTTGTTACGCCTTATTAAAAATTAGATTATTTTAAGCTTTATCTTTGTCTCCAACAGTAACCCCCTCCAGGGCTGTCTATCTTAGGCTGTTGTGTCCAGTTGTAGGCATCCCCATATCCATAACTTTCCATCTCTGCCTCTGTGTCTTCTGAACTCTACGCACTTGTATGTCGACCCCCACTTTGTTTGTTTTCAACTCTACGGACTTGTATGTCGACCACTCCACTCTATCTGTTCTCATATCTACAGACTTGTATGCCAACTCCTCCACTTTGTCTGTTCTCATATCTACCGACTTATTTGTCGACCGTCCACCCTGTCTGTACTCAACTCTATGGACTTGTATGTCGACCACTTCACTCTGTCTGTTCTCAACTCTACAGATTTGTATGTCGACCGTCCACTCTGTCTGTTCTCAGCTCTACAGATTTGTATGTCGACCGTCCACTCTGTCTGTTCTCAACTCTACATATTTGTATGTCGACCGTCCACTCTGTCTGTTCTCAACTCTACAGATTTGTATGTCGACCCCCACTCTGTCCGTTCTCAACTCTACGCACCTGTATGTCGACCCCTCCACTCTATCTGTTCTCAAATCTATGGATTTGTATGTCGACCCCAGTTTGTCTGTTCTAAACTTTACGGACTTGTATGTCGACTCCTCCATTCTATCTGTTCTCAAATCTACGCATTTGTATGTCGACCCACTCTGTCTGTTCTCAAATCTACAGACGTGTATGTCGACCCCACTCTGTCTGTTCTCCTCTACATACCTGTATGTCGGCCCCTCCACTCTGTCTGTCTCTCTGTTCTAAACATACCTGTATGTCGACCCCTCCACTCTGTCTGTTCTCTACATACCTGCATGTCGACCCCTCCACTCTGTCTGTTCTCCTCTACATACCTGTATGTCGACCCCTCCACTCTGTCTGTTCTCCTCTACATACCTGTATGTCGACCCCTCCACTCTGTCTGTTCTCTACATACCTGCATGTCGACCCCTCCACTCTGTCTGTTCTCAACTCTACAGACTTATATATCAACCCCTACTTTGTCTGTTCTCAACTCTACAGACTTATATATCAACCCCTACTCTGTCTGTTCTCAACTCTACAGACTTATATATCAACCCCTACTCTGTCTGTTCTCAACTCTACAGACTTGTATATCAACCCCTACTCTGTCTGTTCTCAACTCTACAGACTTATATATCAACCCCTACTCTGTCTGTTCTCAACTCTACAGACTTATATATCAACCCCTACTCTGTCTGTTCTCAACTCTACAGACTTATATATCAACCCCTACTCTGTCTGTTCTCAACTCTACAGACTTGTATATCAACCCCTACTCCGTCTGTTCTCAACTCTACAGACTTGCATATCAACCCCTACTCTGTCTGTTCTCAACTCTACAGACTTATATATCAACCCCTACTCTGTCTGTTCTCAACTCTACAGACTTATATATCAACCCCTACTCTGTCTGTTCTCAACTCTACAGACTTATATATCAACCCCTACTCTGTCTGTTCTCAACTCTACAGACTTATATATCAACCCTACTCTGTCTGTTCTCAACTCTACAGACGTATATATCAACCCCTACTCTGTCTGTTCTCAACTCTACAGACTTATATATCAACCCCTACTCTGTCTGTTCTCAACTCTACAGACTTGCATATCAACCCCTACTCTGTCTGTTCTCAACTCTACAGACTTGTATATCAACACCTCTTCTCTGTGTTTTTTTCATTTGAACAACGTTGTTTGTTTGTTTTTCCAATCAATAAATAGTTATGTTTGATTACCTTTGATTTATATGTTGTCCTGTCGTTCACATGACCATAAGGGCTTGTACTTGACCAGAAGTTGAATGAACTATATTTTCTTTTTCTTTTTTTCCTTTTCTGGTATTTTCTTGACATATGTTGGGATGTTTTTCTGGAGGGAAGAAATCTAGTAAAAATTACATTAATAATTTGTCTGGTTTCAAGATGTAATAACTAACAAAGATATTATAAAAAGTATGTATTATGTATCATAGCAGTGCAGATGTAAATGTAATTGTTTTGGGGAAAAAACGCACTAAATATGTTCCTCTTTAAATGAAAATTTGATTCAGAATCTAATATTACAAAATTTTATATGAAAATAATTCCACTTGCTCAAAATTATAAATTCTTAGTAAAAACAAAATATTTAAAATACTGCTGCATTTCAAACCAATGAGTTAAAATTAAATTGTAACGATTCCTAATATTTTTGTATCTGTACAAGTCTCATGACATACGATGTATCTCCAGATGCAGATGACAAGATCAAATGAAGGGAAAGTTCTTTTTTTTTTGGTTTTTGTGTTTGTGCTCTGGTTTTTGGTGGGGGAGGGTTTGGGGGTGGGGAAGAGGGGGTTCGTTTTTAGACAGGTGTGTTCTTTGTTATTTGTATGGGATTTTAATCAAAAATTAAGTTGATGCTTGGTTTATTGTTTGGAATTGTGTTTTGTTTATTTATCTGATTTTATTGGGAGAGATTGGGTTGTTTGTCATTTATTTATTTCTGTTTACATATATACATGTACATCATGTACTAAAACAAACCGTTGTTGAACATGCTTGGTTGATTTGGAGCAGACCATAAACAAAACAAAAATAACGACAGGAGCTTTTTAAAACAAAATTCAACTCTTTAACAATTCAACTCTGCCTTGAATTCTTTCGCCAGGAACTGGATGAAGAGGAACTGAAAGAGTTGACGGAGACAGCAATCGCTATGTCTGATGACCTAGACTTCAAAGACGACGGCTATATTGAGTTGGTCTTGCGGGTCCTGGGATTGATGTGTGACAATCAGCAGAAAGGATTACAGGTGATTACATGAAAAAGGAGAAACAATTTAAGAAATCACGAAAATCAAGATCACTTTATAGAACGCACTTTATGGTTGTGAGTTTCACCTTAAGTCTGTGTATGTTATATAAAAGGGAGACAAAATTTGCATCAAAAACTCTCTCATTCTCTCTCTAACTGCGTCTCTGCTTCTGTTTTGTTTACATGCCTGTCTAGCTTCATGTTTGTCTATCTGCATGCCTGTATACTATGTGCATTTGACAGGAGCTGCTGATAGCTCCTATTTCTTTCCTCCTATCACTTTCTCCTGTTTTTCATGTGCTTGGAGCCTCCCAGATTATCGTCCATCTTCAACAGGACTAGGCACTCATTTTATCCTTCCTGCCACAGGGTAAAGGAGCAAAAGAAACCCGAAAAACAGATTTCAAATTCAAGCCTGCACGGCCAGGCTTTGAGCCCATAACCTTTTGGCCTAGTAGGCGACTGCCGTACCTACTGAGCTATCCACTCCCCTGAAATTAGTTTCCTTAGAAACGCAAATTCTGAATCTCAACACTAACAAGTTACTTTTTCTTCTTAGCTGTTTTGTCCTCACCACGTTTGACAAATTTCAAGTTACAAGTATTATCCGTTTCACTTTGATTAATTGTCTTGTCTCACTAATTATTTTTACCAACTCCAGTGTACGTTCGCTGCTCCAAGTTTACTTACATTTTGTTTTAACTTCAGATTTTCTTTCCAGCTGAGAACTTTGGAGCCTTTTTTTCTCAATACGGGTTTATGCGTAATTTGGACAATATAATTCTAAGCTGACGTTATGTTTCAATAGATTGTCTGGACTGAATATTTTCTATCGCAGAAAGAATGTTAAATGACAACATACTTCATCTTTTTCCTAATCTATCCCCAAAGGATTATCTCCGTGAGCAGCCAGATAACATCAAGTCAGTCAACTTAGTGGCTGAGACCACCAGGTTTCTCAACATCCTCTACAGCAGCATCAACAATAAAACGATTCCTCTGATCACACAGCTGTTTGACACACTGGTGGAGTTTACCTCAGTAAGTTGACAGTGGGCGCTACTGGTTGGTACTACTTCTTTTGTCTCACTATTCAACTCATCTTTCATCTTGTTGTTTTTCTCCGAATTCACCCTGAGATCAACTCCTCTTATGGTGGACATGGTAAATTTCAATGAAGCAAAAAAACTTCAGTTTTGAAATTGAAGCAATTATATGCAAATCCAAGAGAAAACTTTTTGACTAAATAGATTCTTTTTCAAGTGATATGTTAAAACAAAATTTATCTATCCAAATGATCGCGTAAAACAGAAACCACATTTTAATATGCTATTCAATTGATTGGCTAAAACAGAAACCAAATTTTAAATGAAATTATTCTATTTAATTGATTGGCTAAAACAGAAACCACATTTTAAATGGAATTATTCTATTTAATTGATTGGCTAAAACAGAAACCAAATTTTAAATGAAATTATTCTATTCAATTGATTAGCTATAATAGAAACCACATTTTAAATTAAATTATTCTTTTTAAATGACTAGTGAATACAAAGATCACATTTTAGTTCAAACTGAACATATTCTACTCAGAAGATTAATTAAAAAATATCTTGTTGTAATCTTAATAATCAAATATCAAGATGCTAGTCAAGCTTTTCTTTTTATGAAATAGATCTTTTTACCGTAAACACTTCTATAACCATTTAAAATTAAGGATAGAATTTAAATAAATAACATAATTGTCATTTTAATTATTTCATTATGTATTCAATGCGATCAATGCAAACTTTTTCAATTAGGAGAGGTCAGTTCAATAGTGTGCCTATGTCCATTTTCGTGAAAAATGAGTCCTAGAGACTAAAAGGAAATCATGGGTCCTGAAAAGTATGAAAACGGTATCATGAAAATACATCATGTTTACAGCCGTTTGAAATTTAGAATTTTCAAAGCCAACAGTGCCAAAGTTCATGGTTTTTCTTATTTTTCTCTAAATGACGTAATTGTGACTTGGGCACACTATTGAAATGACCCCCTTTTTGTTGTATTTTCAATCAAGTAAGTGTAAATGCTTAAATCATTTGTTTGCCTTGTATTGCTTCGTCACGGCCGCTACGGCCCATACAGTCAGAGCTACCGTGGTTACTGTGCTACTGACAGTACGCCATATTTGCTTGCCTTGCAGCAAATTTAAAAAAATTCTTTCATTTCAGGGAAATTTCCAGAATCAAGCAATTGTGTTTGACAACAAGATTTGTGAATACATCAACCACATGCTCCGTGTTGGTCAGTTCAAAAACTGCTCTTCTAGAGGAAGTGAGTTTGTGTTACTATGGTGATGAATTACAGTGGACAGATAACTGATTTGTTTACCATTTACTTTTCTTACATTTACTTTCCTGCTGTGTCTGTGGCAGCTACTTTTAGGTTCTTCTTTTTTCCTTTAATTCTTTCACTTGTCTGTCATCTTACTGTTGTTTTTTATTCACCATGAGATCATTGCAAATGGTGGATGGAGTACATTGCAATGAAACAAACAAAAATGTTGCTATAATTTCTCGCTCTACATTCACGCTGAGATCACCATATATGGAGAACACAAAGTCTTCATGAATCAGTCAATGAGTCAATGATTCGTTTAGCTCCTACTGCCAATCTGTCCCATGATGCATTGTGCGCTTTCCAGATCGGTGGTAACGTTTGCGTAGCTGTTGTTTACTAGCAAATATCACGTTTTTAACAATTGTTTCCGTTATTTTATTGGTTTTTTTGCATATTTACCTGTAAAATAATAATATAATACTTTGGACCATTATACAATCGTGCGAGGTTATCAAATACTTCATGTCGACCCTATTTCAACTGCTCCAGATCCCTTATACTCATGTCGGAATGGCATTTTTCTTATAACAGGTGCGCAGATTGTTTCCCGTAATATTCAGCCGATCTAGCTAATATCAACAATAATTCATTCAAAGTAGATTTTTCGGATAGAGTACTTTGTGGTAATTAAAATGAGTACGAGCTGGTTATACTTTAGACAAAAAACGAACGAGTTGAAAATAAAGGACACGAAGAAAAAGAATAAATTTTAACTTGTAGTAAGGTTGAGGCATTTAATAATTTGTTAGGGAATATGAGAATTAAAAACAGATTTCACAAATAACATTTTATGAAAATGGATCAAAATATAAAACTACAGGGGCGTTTAGCTCATTTCAGATTCCCGATTAGACCTCACGAGATTGTCCGTGGTAACATTTTTGCGTCGCCGCATTTCCTATACGTAATACTTTCACGTAGAATGTGAGACTGCATCAGTGTAACTCTGTGCAAACAAAGAAAATAGATATGGTATTAATCGTGTTAAGCGCCAGTCAATAAGTTATAAAAATAGGGACACGTAGCGTGTTATGTGCTACTACTCTATTATTTCTAGTTTTTGTTATTATCATTACTGGTGGTTATCCTTCTTCTCTCTTTATTATAATAATCATCACCACAAATGTTACCATTATTATTTACAGCATTATAATGATTATTAACAAGATTAGAAATGGTAGCAGTAGTCATACTGCTTTTGTAATAACATTATTATTTATGTATAATGACATGAGGTACTCACTGCCCTCGTATTTTACTATAATTAAATAAGGGCTTCAGACTCCACACAAAAAAGAATTACCACCGATCTGTTTCTGAAACAAGGGCAGATAATTTTCCACGCTAAACGCCCCATTCCCCACACAGATTTTCAAACTTTGATGAATGACGTCAGAGCATGGCAACCTTTAGACAAACATTTTTTTTCTTTATCTGTTTTAAATGAGTTTGTAGAAGTGATTTCAGTTTTAGGCATTGATGAATGATGATATCTTGATCATAGATGGTAATTTATGTAGTGTTTATTTTAGCATTAATAACAGACGTTCAGTCAGCTTGGAATAACCAGATCGAATGTTAGATGAGGGGGTACAGTTTGCTACAATACATGATAGATATTTCACATAATGTTTGGAATTCCTACAATTAGCTAGCGATAGAGTAATGATATCGACAGAAATGCATAGGCCTATACAGAAATACAGAAATGCATATGCCTATACAGAAATGCATAGGACTATACAGAATGCATAGGCCTATACAGAAATGCATAGGCCTATACAGAAACGCATAGGCCTAGAAATGCATAGGCCGACAGAAACGCATACCAGGCCCATACAGAAACGCCTAGACAGAAACGCATAGGCCTATACAGAAAACAAACTTACTTACTTAGACCTGCTGCCTCTTTTGGGGCATAGGGCATCCACACGTGCCGTCCTATATGTTCAGTTTCCACAGTCCTGGGCTATCTGTTCCAGCTCCTGCCAGCCGTACATTGTTATCCTACAGCTGCAGACCCTTCCTCTTCCAGGGATGTACAATTTTTGACACTTGTTGATGCTTTTGTAGCAAAGACGTTGTATGGGGTGAAGCTGCTGGCCTTACACCCAAGCCCCAGCCTGGAGTCCAAGGGTTTTGTTTTGAGATTCACTCCTGGACAGGCTGCTTTCCCAAACTTATGAGCCTCGTCCAAGTAGAAGCATAAAGGATATAATTCAGCTTTTAAGCGTTTGGTTTATTATTTCTCTGTCATAAAAGACACTTAAGGACTTTTCCTTTTAACCCCCATCACTCTCTTCCCCCAAACATAAATTTAGTTTATTAAAGTTTATCGAAATATGTCAATAGAATGTTCAATATGCTGCACAATGTCAACATATGCCTTATGTCAGTCATGTGCTGTTGACATTCTCAGATTTACACCCTGAAGGCGTCCATCGCTGGCTTGATAAAATCTTTGTCGGAAGAAAACCCACCAGCTGTGCAAGATGAACATGCTGAAGCATCAGCCTACCCTCTGTCAGAGGTAGGTTTTTTGCACCATTTGCCATCCTTTTGGCACTTTAGATTTTCTGCCATTTTTCAATCTTATTCTGACGATGTTTTTAATGTCATTCTTAATTATTTAAATGACTTTGAATCCTGGATACCTGTGATATTATATGGGTCTGCTATTATGTACATATAATAACATTTAATAATACAACAATATTACCCATTATCTCGAATGTAGTGTTTATCACAACCATACTCAATAGAATGTATTGTATATTATACATTTGATATAAACTTGAATGTATAATATATAGATATTGTAATATATTTAATTATTTTTTATCTGAATCACATAAAGCTAGTAGTTGCTTGACACCTTGTTATATAATCTTCACTTTAACGGATTCTTTGCTAGAATCATTTTTTTCTAAATTAATTTTATTGCTGTTATTGTGACTGTTGTTATTGTTGTTTGTATTAAACTTTAGGTCAGCTTTTGAACTCATTTTAATTTTATTTTTCTCCAACATTATGAAATGCTTTTAGAGTATTTATATTATCGTCAATGTCTTGTCTTTTCTAATCTACACCTGAGTATTTAAAGTGTAATTAAAATCAATTGAAAATATGCTCAGTTGGTTCCATGTTATGTTATTATGCTTACTGACATAATGCAAATTAGATAACACAAATATGACATGGGCAGTGGTGTATCTTTTTTGTATACACACAGCTGGAAATATGTATTCAATCTATTAAAACTGTAAGCTTTTCATAATATCTTTTGTAATATGTAACTGACATGCAAATGCTATTCATTTATTGTATACATAATTGAAAATGTGTCATCCAGTTTTTTCACATTTGTTGGAATAGGTGACTGACATGAAAATATTCATTTAATTAAATAGCCATAATTTTTGTTTGAACTTTGTCGTGATTCTCAGAGGCCCTTGCAATATTTTACTGCGGAATTTGAAGCGGTAATCATTCCTCACCCAATCTTGTGAACTTAATTTTAGGAATGGTTTCTAGGGTTAACAAGAGAGCTCGTAGATTTAGCTATTCTCCACCCTACTCTACTCTTATGTCTTAAGTCGCATGCACAGGATGTGGTTTTGTCGCACTAAGTTGCACAGATTATGTGTCCTAAGCAATATTTTTCTCTTTGATAAAAATACCTATTGGCATGTAGTCTATGCAACTTTATTTGACAAAACTGTATCGCATGCATTCTCTTTAGAACTTATCATGTCCTGAACTAATATTATCTTTTGATCTAAATAAACGAGATAAAATACTTTAGTTGAATAACAGTGAGCGGACAACAAATTTGAAATGATATTCTGTTGATCTCTCCGAAAGGAAAAGACACGTTAATCATTTCTGCTAGATAGGATTAGATCTTGTTCTATCTGCATAACTGTTGCTGCATCAACTACATTAAATGTTCAAAGTGAGGCTTTTGGTGAAAGCAGGGGGGAAGAAAATTCCTTGAAGGCCATTGGTGCCCATAGACCTGGACTTAATCAGGATTTGTGTACCGGGGAGGGGGCGGGGGCGTCGCAAGTCTTTCTCAAGGATCGCAACCAACGTCAAACTTAGCATTGCCAGGATTTGAACTCAAAACACAATCCCAAGTCCAACAGCCTAACTGCATGTTTATTTGATAGAGCTGATCAGGAGCTCAAATCTCATCTCAAACAAACAAGCAGTCCATCACTCTGTCTCTTCCTGCGTTATCTATGCAAGCAAAATCCTTCAGAATTTTCCATCAAATTGTTAACCCTTTCCCCGTCCATAGAGCATTGGCTTCCACATTATAATCCATAATCTACCTTGTAACCTAGATTCAACCTTTCACGGTTTTGGAAATTTCTTTGTTCTAACAGTTAAGTGATATTTAAAACAGTGAAACATGAGTTGTTTCTCATCGAGATTATAAAATTGTTCTTGTATTTATAATATACATACTATAATAATTCATTTGAATTAAGAAGAGCACCAACAACGCTTTTAAATAACTA
>JAXRKP010000806.1:135000-145000 GCA_037039925.1 Doris montereyensis | reverse complement strand
TTTGATTTTCATGTTAGAAACTTAATAACTAGTATGCATCTTGTTTTATCTTATCTTATCAAGTTCTATTTATTTTATCTATTGCTCTTTGACTGTCTCTAAATGACATTGCATCATATTATGTAAATTACTATATCTAACTATGTCTTACTTGCAATCATGGTACTTATTGACTTTGTCACAACGTTATAAATGTCTTAGGAAGCAACTTATTGCATCGGTTGCTATTTGACTGATTTAATTTGTTTTTAACAACAAGAACAACAATCCAACAACCCTTTATATCCTTATAGTCCTTTACCTCCAATCTTCACTTCGAGTTCCCGTTTACCAAACGAAAGCGCCGATTGGTAACATTATTTTACTGTCACTGTGAATGCATTGAAGCCTTTCCTTCTTTTTTCTTGTTTTAAATTTGGTTTTGTTTGACATCCTCTACATTTGAGCTTTTGAATGATGTTTTTTTTTTTTTTATCACCTCGTGTTTGCATTCCCGTGATTTCTTTGGAATGTGTATTGTGGTACACATAGGATCTAAAGCTGACACATTGCATTCGGGAAATAAGGACAATAACACAATAGGACGTAGGCCTAAGATACAATAAGATGTAGGCCTAAGATACAATAAGATGTAGGCCTAAGATACAATAAGATGTAGGCCTAAGATACAATAAGACGTAGGCCTAAGATACAATAAGATGTAGGATAACCTTACAATAAGATGTAGGATAACTTTATTCTCTCCTTATAGAAACTATTTTGTGGTGCATATACCTAAACACACACACACACACAGACACACAAACACACATACACTGAGCCGTTTACACACGCATTCTTTCACACACAGGACAAAATATTCGTGAGTTATGCATAATGTTTTACATACAATTAGATACAAACGGTGCAATACATGTTCATATATACACAGTTAAAATTACTTATAATAAGGACTATATTGTTTTAAACTATACTTTTCTCATAACGAAAAATAATAAGGATTATAAACTATACTTTTCTCATAACGAAAAAATAATAAGGATTATAAACTATACTTTTCTCATAACGAAAAACAAAACCAGAAGAATAACGAAGAAATACAGCAACAACAACAACAACAAAATTACTTGTAGAAAGTGTGGTACTGGGTTACAGCTTTTTGTTAAATGTAATGCTTATAAATATAATATTATATATTAATAACCATAGTATAACAGCAACAAAAATATCACGAAGAACAAGGACATCAACAGCAATAATAATTTATGAAAAACACATCGTTATTGTGGCTTATATTATCTTATTGTATTTTATCTCCTCTGACCTTGTCTTTGTCTTATCTTAAAATGCCTTTAATTGAATGCTCACCCGTGTGTGTTTCCCTAGTACATGTATCTTGTTTGTTTCATTGTCAGTTAGTCATCCGTTTGAATCGCATGATTATCAAATTTTAATCTTTACACGTTAAAGTTTATTCTTGCATGTGTGTTGCATGTGTGTTTGCATGTGTGTTTGCATGTGAGTGTCTGAGATGGTGGAGGTGAGTGATGGGGCTTTGGTCACTCGTCTGCTGACTTTTTCTTCTTTCTTTTTTAATGGCAGTAGTGTACCTCTGATTGGGCTCTTTTTTTAGTCTGTTTACCATTGGATTCTGACTTTGATTCTAGGCTGTATTCTTCCACTACAATATGTAATCCTCAACCAGAGTACTTTAATTCTACGCTGTATTCTTCCACTACAATAAGTAATTCTCAACCAGAGTATTTTAATTCTACACGCTGTATTCTTCCACTACAATAAGTAATTCTCAACCAGAGTACTTTAATTCTACGCTGTATTCTTCCACTACAATAAGTAATTCTCAACCAGAGTACTTTAATTCTACGCTGTATTCTTCCACTACAATAAGTAATCCTCAATCAGAGTATTTAATTCTAGGCTGTATTCTTCCACTACAATAAGTAATCCTCAACCAGAGTATTTAATTCTAGGCTGTATTCTTCCACTACAATAAGTAATCCTCAACCAGAGTATTTAATTCTAGGCTGTATTCTTCCACTACAATAAGTAATCCTCAACCAGAGTATTTAATTCTCGCTGTATTCTTTCACTACAATAAGTAATCCTCAACCAGAGTACTTTAATTCTCGGCTGTATTCTTTCACTACAATAAGTAATCCTCAACCAAAGTATTTAATTCTAGGCTGTATTCTTTCACTACAATAAGTAATCCTCCAGCAGAGTATTTAATTCTAGGCTGTATTCTTCACTACAATAAGTAATCCTCAACCAGAGTACTTTAATTCTAGGCTGTATTCTTCCACTACAATAAGTAATCCTCAACCAGAGTCTTTAATTCTTGTCGGGCTTTTCGCTGGGGGTTGGCGGCCCCTACTGGTATGTATTCTTCCACTACAATTAAGTAATTCTGTTTCCCTTAATTTACCAGAGATCACCTTTTGGTGGACGAGGCTTTTCGCTGTCTGGTTGTTCACTGTTTGGTCACGTTGCCCCTAGCTGGTATCGACTCTCCATCTGCTTCTTTCCTGTTTCCAGCAGCTTCTCAGTTATCATTCCATGCTTGCTGTGGTCTACCTATTTGTCTTCTAAATTAACGATATAGATCCATGCCTTCCCTATGGTGGACGATCCAATGTCTCTCAATGAACTCAAACAAACAAAATGTCTGGTTGTTCACTGTCCCTTGGTCACGTTGCCCGTCTAGCTTGCAGGATATCGACTCTCCATCTGCTTCCAGGTCTTCCTGCTGATATCCAGCAGCTTCTCAGTTTGTCATTCCATGCTCCCCGTGGTCTACCTATTCTGTCTTCTAAAATGAACGATATACACTGTCCATGCTCTTCTCTTTTCTTCTAGTGGCATAGCATCTCAATGTCTCTCCTCTCTCTCTCTCTCTCTCTCTCTCTCTCTCTCTCTCTCTCTCTCTCTCTCTCTCTCTCTCTCTCTCTCTCTTCTCTCTCTCTCTCTCTCTCTCTCTCTCTCTCTCTCTCTCTCTCTCTCTCTCTCTCTCTCTCTCTCTCTCTCTCTCTCTCTCTCTCTCTCTCTCTCTCTCTCTCTCTCCTCTCCTCTCTCTCTCCCTCCTCCCTCCCTCCCTCTCCTCCCTCCCTCCCTCCCTCCCTCCCTCCCTCCCTCCCTCCCTCTCCCTCCCTCCCCTCCCCCTCCCTCCCTCCTCCCTCCCTCCCTCTCTGTCTCTCTCTCTCTCTCTCTCTCTCTCTCTCTCTCTCTCTCTCTCTCTCTTCTCTCTCTCTCTCTCTCTCTCTCGCTCTCTCTCTCTCTCTCTCTCTCTCTCTCTCTCTCTCTCTCTCTCTCTCTCTCCCTCCCTCTCTCTTCTCTCTCTCTCTCTCTCTCTCTCTCTCTCTCTCTCTCTCTCTCTCTCTCTCTCTCTCTCTCTCTCTCTCTCTCTCTCTCTCTCTCTCTCTCTCTTTAGTTTTGTCTTTTCTCTCTCTCTCTCACTCTCTTTAGTTTTGTTTTTGTTGTTTTTCTTGGGGGGTGCCTACTGGTGTTGGTCAGAAATTTGTATTTCAAGTCATTAAGTGTAAACCCGTCTGTTCGCCTGCTAATATTAGTTACTTTTTGTAGTATTCTTGTGACAACTTTTTACTTATGGGATAAGGGACTAATATACCAGCAAGCTGTTATTTTTCAGTATCTTACCTTGACAACATCAACCAAAATCAATTATATGGTCCTTTTTTCTGCTTGCACCTTCTTCAAACTATTTTCAATGCATATAACAACAAGATGAGGTGACACCATTTTATATAACAACAAGATGAGATGACACCATTTTATACAACAAGATAAGATATACACCATTTTATATAACAACAAGATAAGATGACACCATTTTATATAACGACAAAATGAAGTAACACCATTTTATATAACGACATTATAAGGTGACACCATTTTATATAACAACGAGATAAGGTGACACCATTTTATATAACAACAAGAATAGGTAACACCATTTTATATAACAACAAGATAAAGTGACACCATTTTATATAACAACAAGATAAGATGACACCATTTTATATAACAACAAGATAAGATGACACCATTTTATAAAACAACAAGATGAGATGACACCAATTGATATAACAACAAGATGAGGTGACATCATTTTATATAACAATAAGATGAGATGACTCCATTTATATAACAACAAAATACAGTGACACCATTTTATATAACAACAAGATGAGGTGACACCATTTTATAAACAAGATGAGATGACACCATTTTATAAAACAAGATGAGATAACACCATTATAAAACAACAAGATGAAATGACACCATTTTGTATAACAACAAGAGGAGATGACACCATTTTATTTAACAACAAGATAAGGTGACACCATTTTATATAACAACAAGATGAGCTGACACCATTTTATATAACAACAAGATGAAATGACACCATTTTATATAACAACAAGATAAAGTGACACCATTTTATATGACAACAAGATGACCTGTCACATTTTATAAAACAACAAGATGACCCATTTTATAAAACAACAAGATGAGATGACACCATTTTATAAAACAACAAGATGAAATGACACCATTTTATAAAACAACAAGATGAGATGACACCATTTTATAAAACAACAAGATGAGAGACACCATTTTATAAAACAACAAGATGATGAGGACACCATTTTATAAAACAACAATATACGGTGACACCATTTTATATAACAACAAGATAAGGTGACACCATTTTATAAAAGAACAAGATGAGATGACACCATTTTATAAAACAACAAGATGAGATGACACCATTTTATAAAACAACAAGATGAGAGGACACCATTTTATATAACAACAATATAAGGTGACACCATTTTATATAACAACAAGATAAGGTGACACCATTTTATAAAACAACAAGATGAGAGGACACCATTTTATATAACAACAATATACGGTGACACCATTTTATATAACAACAAGATAAGGTGACACCATTTTATAAAACAACAAGATAAGGTGACACCATTTTATATAACAGCAAGATAAGGTGACACCATTTTATATAACAGCAAGATAAGGTGACACCATTTTATATAACAGCAAGATAAGGTGACACCATTTTATATAACAGCAAGATAAGGTGACACCATTTATATAACAGCAAGATAAGGTGACACACCATTTTATATAACAGCAAGATAAGGTGACACCATTTTATACAACAACAAGATAAGGTGACACCATTTTATACAACAACAAGATAAGGTGACACCATTTTTGTAGATTTCAGTTACAGGGAAAACGACTATATGCTTCATGCATGTTTAGAGCACATTAAATTACCAAGTTGTTTTTTTCGTGTGAAAGATCAGTGTTCAAGTAATTTTGGTTGTTTTGTTTTTTTTGCGAATAAGACCCCTGAAAAAGTGTCAGTTGTGTAGTTATATGTTTTGAGATTGATACTGATATCTCCTTGTTTTTTAGTTGTTTTGTTTTTTGTTTCTTTTTGGGCCTTTTTCTTTTTTTTTCTTTTTTGTTGGGGGCACCGGGGGGGGGGTTATCTACCAGCAACACCTACTTCGAAGATATTTACAGCTGAGGCAATATTCCATGTCTGCTTAAATCTATTTCATGTCAATCTATACTTAAGGTCCTTGTTCTATTTCAGCATACATTTACTTCATGTCAATCTACAGCTGTGTTCCTTGTTCTATCTCTGCTTAAATCTGTTTCATGTCAATCTATACTTGAGGTTCTTGATCTATATATGGTTAAATCTATTTCATTTCAATCTGTTTCATGGCAATCTATACTTGTGCTCCTTGTTCTATTTCTGCATACATCTGTTTCATGTCAATCTATACTTGTGCTCCTTGTTCTATTTCTGCCTACTTCTGTTTCATGTCAATCTACAGTTGTGTTCCTTGTTCCATCTCTGCCTACTTCTGTTTCATGTCAATCTACAGTTGTGTTCCTTGTTCCATCTCTGCCTACTTCTGTTTCATGTCAATCTACAGTTGTGTTCCTTGTTCCCATCTCTGCCTACTTCTGTTTCATGTCAATCTACAGTTGTGTTCCTTGTTCCATCTCTGCCTACATCTGTTTCATGTCAATCTACAGTTGTGTTCCTTGTTCCATCTCTGCCTACATCTGTTTCATGTCAATCTACAGTTGTGTTCCTTGTTCCGTCTCTACCTACATCTGTTTCATGTCAATCTACAGTTGTGTTCCTTGTTCCATCTCTGCCTACATCTGTTTCATGTCAATCTACAGTTGTGTTCCTTGTTCCACCTCTGCCTACATCTGTTTCATGTCAATCTACAGTTGTGTTCCTTGTTCCATCTCTGCCTACATCTGTTTCATGTCAATCTACAGTTGTGTTCCTTGTTCCATCTCTGCCTACATCTGTTTCATGTCAATCTACAGTTGTATTCCTTGTTCCACCTCTGCCTACATATGTTTCATGTCAATCTACAGTTGTGTTCCTTGTTCCATCTCTGCCTACATATTTCATGTCAATCTACAGTTGTGTTCCTTGTTCCATCTCTGCCTACATATGTTTCATGTCAATCTACAGTTGTGTTCCTTGTTCCGTCTCTGCCTACATATGTTTCATGTCAATCTACAGTTGTGTTCCTTGTTCTGTCTCTGCCTACTTCTGTTTCATTTCAATACACAGTTGTGTTCCTTGTTCCATCTCTGCCTACTTCATCTACCATTGTACATTTTGCCCTATAGCTAATTGAGTTACTTACGTATGGCTATGTCGCAGCCTGATCTTTGACAAGGCCGTCTCAGCCTCTTTGTGGATTTCGCTGATATGATCGTCTAGCCGCTGTTTTCGGTCTCTGGCGATTTACCTAGATTGGTTCAGGTCTTCCCAGGTTTTATATTTCATTTGCTCTGCTAAGTAGTTGGGGTCTTCACTAATCAACCCTGGGAGTGTAGTCGATGGTCTTCCTCTAAATTTGCTTCCAGATGTCATGAAGTAATCTCTCATTGCTTTATTGGCGGGAATATCCCCATCTCTTCTTAAAATATTATGTCTTAAAAGACGCCAACAATTTTCTAGAATGAAGAGAGAGAGAGAGAGAGAGAGAGAGCGAGAGAGAGAGAGAGAGAGAGAGAGAGAGAGAGAGAGAGAGAGAGAGAGAGAGAGAGAGAGAGAGAGAGAGAGAGAGAGAGAGAGAGTTTCGGGGCTGTTTTTCTTCATATTGGGTAAAGGCCCATGTATGGCAATTGTAGGTCAGTACTGATTTAACGAGGCTTCTGTATATTTTGATCTCCATCTTTTTTTCTGTCTCCTCTGATCCACATGTTCAGTATTTCCTCAGCGTATGCTATTTGTCTTGGCCAGATGCAGGTGGTGGTATGATTTTCCGTACCTCTCTCATTGCGTTCTCTAGATATAATATTATTATCATAAACTGTACGAAGGCTCTCACCATGTGGTGTTCCCACATTGCTTTCGAATGGTTTTTGTTTCGTGGTCCTCTTGATCTTTGTATATAGTGTCTCTGAGCAGGAATTGTATTATTCTCAGTTTGACTTTGTCGATGATGGCTTTTAGAATATATGACGTCCAATGTCAATCGATAGTGCGAAATGCTGCTGACATGTTGATCCATGTTATTTTTATGTTTATGTCTTTGGGATTGCTTTTTGCTGGCAGCCATTTATGTATCCGTACCACGCTTCTGTGATGTTTCTTTCGGGTCTAAAACCTTTGACCTTTGGGCAATGATAATATACTTTTTAATTGAGGTCAAATTCTGTGGAGTGTTATGATAGACAAGGCTTTTCTCAAGGTATCTTCTTTCTACTTACAGAAACATTTTTCTACAGTGCTGTCTCTGCTAATTTGATCTCTCTCTCTGTCTCTGTCTCTGTCTCTGTCTCTGTCTCTGTCTCTGTCTCTGTCTCTCTCTCTCTCTCTCTCTCTCTCTCTCTCTCTCTCTCTCTCTCTCTCTCTCTCTCTCTCTCTCTCTCTCTCTCTCTCTCTCTCTCTCTCTCTCTCTCTCTCTCTCTCTCTCTATCTCTCTCTCTTTCTCTCTCTCTTTCTCTTCTCTCTCTCTCTCTCTCTCTCTCTCTCTCTCTCTCTCTCTCTCTCTCTCTCTCTCTCTCTCTCTCTCTCTCTCTCTCTCTCTCTCTCTCTCTCTCTCTCTCTCTCTCTCTCTCTCTCTCTCTCTCTCTTTCTCTCTCTTTCTGCTAGCATTTCCCACATTATGTGTATCTATCAATATGTTTACTGTTCTCTCTCTCTGCTATATGTCCTTCACTGAAATCGGTATGATATTATGTGTCTCTACTTACGGGGCGGTTGGCGGGAACTGCTGGTAGTTCCTACTTCTTTCCTTTTACTCTTTCACTTATCTTTAATCTTACTGTTTCCTCTAATTCCATATTTATTTATTTTTCATTTATAGAGAATTGGCGGGCACCACCCATATTTCCTACCTATTTGCATTCTCTCTTTTAGGAAGAAGGGTCGAAAAGAGGGGGGGGTAGCTTTTAAAGTTGTGTATTATGAAATAGAATAAAATTTCGCATGGTTTTTTTTCTTTCTTGTGAAATAGTAACTGACTGGTGTCCCTCGTAGGCCCTGCTCCTTTCCTTTCGTTTGTTTACAGAACATGTCTCTCTTGCTTTTTTCTCTTCTTTCTGTGGGCGATTGTCGGGTGGTGCTTGTAGGTCTTACGTCTTTCGTTTCACCCTTTGCTTATCCTTTCATCTTGCTGTTTCCTCTTAATTCACTCCTGAAATCACCATAAATGGTGAACGGGGTAAATTCCAATTAAACAAAACTCTTCTTTCATGCTGAGATTAACACAAGGTGAACGCAGCGTAATTCAACCTATCAGCCTTTGTATTTTTGTGTTGTCCCCCCTTGGATTGGGTTCTATGTGTTGCTTTCTTTGGTGTTTCTTTGTCGTGGCTTTTTGTTTTGTTAGATGCATGGTTTTGGAGTAATGTGTCTTATCTAAATTGACAATGGACGTAAATAATTATTATTTATAAATTGTCCACAACCAAGCCAAAAAACAACAACCCAACATCAAAAAACCGTAATGTTGATTCCTTTTTCATCACTTCCTACCTGCTTCCAAGGCATATCCCTAAATTTAGAGATTTACCCCCCCACCTTTTTTTTCCTCGGTTAGCGGCCGATTCCGGTAGCTCTTATTATTTCTGTCCCTTCACTCTTCAACATCACATGATATGACCATGAAATAATTTGTTAAAAACAGGATATTTATTTCTTATGTCATACTGACTTTATTCAGATTTTACACGACATATCGTTGCCACATGTACAATTTTTTAGATAGTCTTGCCCTCATTTATGTATTCATTGTTTACTCATCTGTTTCCTGATATATTATTTTAAGTCTAGAGTTTATTTATGTATTTACTTCTGGTTTGTTTAATTGTTTAAGTGGAATGCATGGGAATCCATGATATATATTCTTAAATGGATGATCTCTCTTTTCGTACATGCTTTCCATCTCAACTTGCTACCTTAATTAGAGACAAGAGTTGGATTACACGCACAGAAAAGAAAAAAGAGAAAATGAAGACTCTATTGTAAACTGGTTATCTGGATTAAATAAATAACTTTAGCTTAATTAAACTATCTAGATCATTAGCATGTAGGTTATTTCGTGTAACATATGACACAATCTTTGTTGGTAAGATACATTTAGGTAATTCAAATATTCTTAAATCTTGTAAAAAAAATTCTTCTTCCCAAGTTATAGTTTCATCTCTAATTACGCCACGGCAGATTGTTGTCTGCTTATCCAATACATATACTAGATCTATTTAACTGGAACTCTTTTGTCTAGAAGATGGCATTATTATTATTATTATTATTATTATTATTATTATTATTATTATTATTATTATTATTATTATTATTATTATTATTATTATTATTATTATTATTATTATTATTATTATTGCTGTTGTTGTTGTTGTTATTATTATTATTATTATT
>JAXRKP010000806.1:122500-132500 GCA_037039925.1 Doris montereyensis | reverse complement strand
GTCAGTTTTTCACGTCATCCAGCATAGCTGTCAACCAGTATGTAAAGAACGTATTTAGTCAGTTTTTCACGTCATCCAGCATAGCTGCCAACCAGTATGTAAGGAACGTATTTAGTCAGTTTTTCACGTCATCCAGCATAGTTGCCAACCAGTATGTAAGGAACGTATTTAGTCAGTTTTTCACGTCATCCAGCATAGCTGCCAACCAGTATGTAAAGAACGTATTTAGTCAGTTTTTCACGTCATCCAGCATAGCTGTCAACCAGTATGTAAGGAACGTATTTAGTCAGTTTTTCACGTCATCCAGCATAGCTGCCAACCAGTATGTAAGGAACGTATTTAGTCAGTTTTTCACGTCATCCAGCATAGCTGCCAACCAGTATGTAAGGAACGTATTTAGTCAGTTTTTCACGTCATCCAGCATAGCTGCCAACCAGTATGTAAGGAACGTAACGTTTTTCATTTAGCTGTCAGTATGTAAGAACGTATTTTCACGTCATCCAGCATAGCTTCAACCAGTATGTAGGAACAGTTTTTCATAGCATAGCTGCAACCAGTATGTAAGGAACGTATTTAGTCAGTTTTTCACGTCATCCAGCATAGCTGCCAACCAGTATGTAAGGAACGTATTTAGTCAGTTTTTCACGTCATCCAGCATAGCTGTCAACCAGTATGTAAGGAACGTATTTAGTCAGTTTTTCACGTCATCCAGCATAGCTGTCAACCAGTATGTAAGGAACGTATTTAGTCAGTTTTTCACGTCATCCAGCATAGCTGCCAACCAGTATGTAAGGAACGTATTTAGTCAGTTTTTCACGTCATCCAGCATAGCTAACCAGTATGAACGTATTTAGTCAGTTTTTCACGTCATCCAGCATAGCTGCCAACCAGTATGTAAGGAACGTATTTAGTCAGTTTTTCACGTCATCCAGCATAGCTGCCAACCAGTATGTAAGGAACGTATTTAGTCAGTTTTTCACGTCATCCAGCATAGCTGTCAACCAGTATGTAAGGAACGTATTTAGTCAGTTTTTCACGTCATCCAGCATAGCTGTCAACCAGTATGTAAGGAACGTATTTAGTCCAACCAGCATGTAACCAGGAACGTATTTAGTCAGTTTTTCACGTCATCCAGCATAGCTGTCAACCAGTATAGCGTGTCAACCAGTAGCTGTAACCAGTATGTAAGGAACGTATTTAGTCAGTTTTTCACGTCATCCAGCATAGCTGCCAACCAGTATGTAAAGAACGTATTTAGTCAGTTTTTCACGTCATCCAGCATAGCTGC
The DNA here is from genome assembly GCA_037039925.1 of Doris montereyensis. Taxonomy (NCBI): domain Eukaryota; kingdom Metazoa; phylum Mollusca; class Gastropoda; order Nudibranchia; family Dorididae; genus Doris; species Doris montereyensis. Next base: position 131,212 of record JAXRKP010000806.1, on the reverse strand, counting down.
CAACCAGTATGTAAGGAACGTATTTAGTCAGTTTTTCACGTCATCCAGCATAGCTGTCAACCAGTATGTAAGGAACGTATTTAGTCAGTTTTTCACGTCATCCAGCATAGCTGTCAACCAGTATGTAAAGAACGTATTTAGTCAGTTTTTCACGTCATCCAGCATAGCTGTCAACCAGTATGTAAGGAGCGTATTTAGTCAGTTTTTTCTCCATTTGAGACCGGAAGTCTGTATTTACCTTTAAAAGTACGTATACGAGGGTTACGTTTTTTTAATTTATTATTTTTATATTGATTTATATTTAGAAACAGTAGAACAGAAACTCAACAGAATGAGTTGCGTGAAAATCTGAACTCTTTTCTAAGTTCACAACACTACAGTTGCACGTCGCCAGAAAGGCCAGCGATGGACATTTTTTTGTTGTTATTTACTTTAAATGAGATAATTCAAGTAAAAGTATTAATGCTTTCTGGAATATTACTGAGCATCGGGCAAGTTGGAACTAGTTAACGTGGTCAGAGTCTGCTTTCCCATTTGAAAAGGTTGGCAGCTATACATCTAGGTCATTCTGCCTACCTTGCACACTTGCCTGTTTGTTAAGCTTTCCCTGACATTTAAGTGTAAAGACAGTGACGCAAAGGGCATGTCGAACAGGGACATGTCGAACGTGACAAACAGGAACATGTCGAACGTGACGAACAGGAACATGTCGAACGTGACGAACAGGGACATGTCGAACGTGACAAACAGGGACATGTCGAACGTGACGAACAGGGACATGTCGAACGTGACGCAAGGGGCATGTCGAACGTGACGCAAGGGGCATGTCGAACGTGACAAACAGGGACATGTCGAACGTGACAAACAGGGACATGTCGAACGTGACGAACAGGGACATGTCGAACGTGACAAACAGGGACATGTCGAACGTGACGAACAGGGACATGTCGAACGTGACAAACAGGGACATGTCGAACGTGACGAACAGGGACATGTCGAACGTGACGAACAGGGACATGTCGAACGTGACGCAAGGGGGCATGTCGAACGTGACGCAAGGAGCATGTCGAACGTGACGCAAGGGACATGTCGAACGTGACGCAAGGGGCATGTCGAACGTGACGCAAGGGACATGTCGAATGTGACGAACAGGGACATGTCGAACGTGACGAACAGGGGCATGTCGAACGTGATGCAAGGGACATGTCGAATGTGACGAACAGGGACATGTCGAACGTGACGAACAGGGGCATGTCGAACGTGACGAACAGGGACATGTCGAACGTGACAAACAGGGGCATGTCGAACGTGACGCAAGGGGCATGTCGAACGTGACGCAAGGGACATGTCGAATGTGACGAACAGGGACATGTCGAACGTGACGAACAGGGACATGAAAGAGAGTCAAAGCCCCATGGCATCAAGTGTGGAGTTGTTGGCTTAGCGGTTAAACTGCCAGATTTGAGATCATGAGATCCTGGGTTTGAATCTTAGCAATGTTAGTTCTGAAGTTCTTGGGAACGACGCATAGTTTGCATTTTCCACTTGACTGGGTTGTAAATGGGTACCAGCACCAGCTTGGGAGTAAACTCTGCGACTGACTGATATCCTGTCCGGAAGTTGATTATCATCACCTGTCCTGTTTTCACGCTATAGAAACCGGAATAAAACCCATCTATATGGGCCACAAATGGCCTTTGTAGGAAGTTCATAGGGACAAAGATGAGACAAGTACAAAGGAATAAACAGAAAAAAGTTTTGGGCATCAGACAGAATCGAACCCGCGATCCTCCCGCCGGTACCCATCCAGTGAGCTCTCTTTTAATGACCAGGCAATGGGTGCCGCCACAGAGGTCATTGGTTCGATTTTGTCATTGGCTCAAAACTTGTTTTTGTTTATTCCTTTGTATTTATCTTATCCATGTCTCTATGGAACTTCAATATTTAGTTCATGTCCCTGACCGTCACTGACCCATTATTCAAGTGACAGCCAGGTGTCAATGTCAGATTTGTGTCGGTCATTCTCTTTCCTGTCTTGAGTTGTACCTTGAAAACGTGGGCGGTTGGCAGATTCCGCTGGTATGTTCTTCTTCTGTCATTTCGCTCTTGTATGTGTCTTTCATCTTAATGTTGCCTCTTTAATTCAACCTGAAATAATTGCATGTGGTGGGCAGGATAAATTTTAATTAAACAAACAGACAAACAAATATGTCTCGGGGTTATTATATTTGCTGTCTCCAGCCATATCTAATATTAGACAAGAATTTGTTTTATAATAGAGCCGTATCTTATGTTAGACAAGAATTTCTTTTACAATATAGCTCTTTTTTTAAAGTTAGATTGTTTTCACAGAGGATTTTTCTGAAATTGTTACATACCCTTACATGTAAGTGTTTGCTATTTCACATGGTACAACACCTGTACGATTAATGAGCAATATTATTATACGCTGGTACCCTCTGTCTCTCTGTTCAATATGAATCACCATTTATTGGCGATCCCAGATTAATACGCCTCTAACTTGAGTAGAGAAGACTGATGTTAAAGAATTTAATTTCTATAGGCTTATACTTTCTTTTATAAAGAAATATTGAGAGCCTCATTCCTTTGCATCATGTTTCATGTCTCTTCTCTCTCTCTCTCTCTCTCTCTCTCTCTCTCTCTCTCTCTCTCTCTCTCTCTCTCTCTCTCTCTCTCTCTCTCTCTCTCTCTCTCTCTCTCTCTCTCTCTCTCTCTCTCTCTCTCTCTCTCTCTCTCTCTCTCTCTCTCTCTCTCTCTCTCTCTCTCTCTCTCTCTCTCTCTCTCTCTCTCTCTCTCTCTCTCTCTCTCTCTCTCTCTCTCTCTCTCTCTCTCTCTCTCTCTCTCTCTCTCTCTCTCTCTCTCTCTCTTTCTGTCTGTATCTATCTATCTATCTATTTATCTATCTATCTATCTATCTATCTATCTATTTATCTATCTATCTATCTATCTATCTATTTATATATCTATCTATCTATCTGTATATCTTATCTGCCCGTTAGATGTTGGTATGGATAATTTTAAAAACCATGTTGTAATCTATCGCACTACTTGTATGTGCACAATAAGGACATTGATTTCATGGCAGCATTTTTGTAACTCCGTTTGATGTAGTCTTGTTATCGTGCAGTCACTTTTTCCAAAGAGGAGGACAACATTATAGACCTTGTACGATCCATGTTTCGTGAGCTGCTTTCAAGTGCAGCTGTATTTTTAGAGCCATGAAATAATTTTCAATCTAATTTCTTAAAATGATTACCGGAGGGAAAAGATTGAGTGTTTTCATGCATAGTTTTTCACATGAATTTTTTAAAAAAAATTAATTTTTTGTAACAGGCCTAAAAGTTATTAATGTTACACACACAGTGATGTGGCATTTGTATAATAGACAGTATAAAAACAACAACAACAACTCAACCAAACCCTGAGCTAACTAGGTAGGCAGGGTTTGAACCAATAAATCAATCAAAGACTTCGATGTGTGTGACTCTATTGTAAACTTGATATGGCTATGCGGATTGTTCTGATTTTAACGTCATTTTTCCATCTTGACACAAACTGGTTTGGACTTTTGTTTTGTTGTTTTTCCCGACTCGGAGGTGAAAGGAGGAAGGGGTGTCTTTTTCTTTGTTTCGTTCTTTTTAAATCCATTTTCTGTCAGTTTTTTGTTGTTCTTATATTTTTGTAAACAAACATAAAAATGTGTGTATATATATATATATATCTTCTGTTATCAGCATAAATGATTCATCCTAACTGCTATAGACATTTGAAATGTTCTTAGAATGCATATTGTAGAGAAAGATTAGAATCTAAATAAGAATGACAATGAATATAATTATTGTGCAGACCGTTTACCTGGACTTAGGTGAAAATGGGTACCAGCATCACCTGGGGAGTAAAAATTGTGACATGTTTAGCTTTCTGTCAAAGAGGCAATCTATTATGATCATTTGTTCCATTTCATGCTATAGAAACTAAAATAAGTTCAAGCTATATATGCCACAACGGCATTTTGAAGGAAATTTACTACCGGGTACTTACTTAAATTAAAACAGAAAGGCAAAGAAACTTTACTACCGGGTACTTACTTAAAACAGAAAGGCAAAGAAACTTGCTACAGGCACTACCGGGTACTTACTTAAAACAGAAAGGCAAAGAAACTTTACTACCGGGTACTTACTAACAGAAAGGCAAAAAGCTTGTAAGAAATGGATATGCATGGAGTGTTATCACATTTATTTGATTTTCCCTTCACTGACCCCCCCCCCCCCCCCCACACCCTTTTTCTCTCATTCCACTCCTTGCTGATTTAAAATTTCCGCATATTTCTATTTCATTCTGACTAATTTTAATTGCCTGCAATTTGATTTGCCCGTCTTCTAGGGTAAACCAAGAGATGACCCACAGTACAGCCTGACACGTGACGTCGGATTCGTCTACTTCCACATCCTGTGCCGCAAAATGGATCTCCATCCAAACATAACCAAGTCAAGTAGGAACATTCATCTTGTACTAGATGTCATGTTTGCATGGCAGTCTCTCACTAGATATCATGTTTGCATGGCAGTCTCTCACTAGATATCATATTTGCATGGCAGTCTCTCACTAGATAACATGTTTGCATGGCAGTCTCTCACTAGATATCATGTTTGCATGGCAGTCTCTCACTAGATACCATGTTTGCATGGCAGTCTCTCACTAGATACCATGTTTGTATGGCAGTCTCTCACTAGATATCATGTTTGCATGGCAGTCTCTCACTAGATATATGTTTGCATGGCTGTCTCTCACTAGATACCATGTTTGCATGGCAGTCTCTCACTAGATGTCATGTTTGCATGGCAGTCTCTCACTAGATATCATGTTTGCATGGCAGTCTCTCACTAGATATCATGTTTGCATGGCAGTCTCTCACTAGATATCATGTTTGCATGGCAGTCTCTCACTAGATATCATGTTTGCATGGCAGTCTCTCACTAGATATCATGTTTGCATGGGAGTCTCTCACTTGATCTTTTAGCTGTGGATTTTGCTCTATGCATATAAATAAAGAAGAAATGGGGCTGATTCATAATAAATTACGCTATGACTTAAAAGAGGGGGAGGCGGTATCGGTGGTTGAGTGGTTAGGCTGCCGGACTGGGGATCATGAGGTCCCAAGCGTTTGAATCCTAGAAAAGTTAGGTCTGATGTGTTCCTTGGGAAAGACACTTAACACACATTCTCCCCCTCTACCCAGGTGTAAATGGATACAAACACTAGCTTGGGAGTAAAACCTGCATCAGACTAGCGTTCTGGCCAGGAGGTGATTAGTATCACTTGTTCCGCTTCATGCTATTGAATCCGATATAAGCTCCGGCTCTATGAGCCGTCACTGCCTGGAAGGAACTTTATTTTACTCTTAAAAAGAGGGGAGTTGCTAGGTGTCATTATACGAAATGCTATTTCTTTCCTTTCTTCCTTTTCTTCGTTGAAGACTATAGAAGGTGTTTTGGTCTATTTTGTTTTGTTTTGTCTTGCATTTTGAGGTAGTCGATTGTTAGCTGTTGCTGTTCTTGTGCTTTTAATTGAAAGTTTTACGTTTAGATCTTTTTGCCAGCTGTTTGCAATGCGGTACCAGTAGCAGTACCAGTACCAGTACCAGTACCAGTACCAGTATCAGTACCAGTAGCATGTGTATTAAAACCAAGCCCATACGGTCAGGACTTTGACTCACACATTGACTTTATGTATGACACAATTTTTGACATTTTTTAGGCCTTTAGTTCATTTTCACTTGCCATCTTTTCTTATCCAGCTCTTGTTAAAACACCGGAAGAGGATGTTGCCTGGGAATTCTACAAAGAAAGCACCCTGTCCATTGAGATTGTCAAGAATGACGTTTTGCAGAAAATCCATTTCCAGGTCAAAGACAAAGTAGGTTATCTAGCTTGATTCTTGTCACGGTTTTTAAATTAAGAGTCATTTGTGTACGGGAATTAGGCGGTCCATGAGTTTCCTGCTGCCTTGCAGGTTAGTCTTGGCTGGCCAAAGGCTAAGGGAGTTAACCCTGACAGAAAACAACCTGCTGCCTTGCAGCCAGTTTTGGGTGACCAAAGGCTAAGGAGTTGACCCTGAAAGAATAACAACATGCTGCCTTGCATGCTGGTTTTGGAAAATAGTTAACCCTGACAGAAAATGACAAACCCCGATAGGGGTCCTCAAAGTGGCAGTCCCACCATCTACTTAGGGTACAGTGGGCTAATCTCCTGCTTATCCGAAATCAAACTGATTCAAAGTGTTAAATATGATGTTATACCCGGATTGAACTTTTGAACGACTCTGAAAAGAACACAGACTGTGATTTTTGGAACATGGAATATTAGGGCAATACATGGAAAAGACTTAAAATTAGCTGAAGAAATGGAAAAAATTCAAAGTAGACATTTTGGGCCTCAAAGAAAACAAGGACAAGGAATAGAAAATGTAGGACCAAATCATACTTTAATCTGCTCAGGAATAGATATCAAAGAAAGAGCTAGAGAAGGAGTAGACCTCCTACATATAAAAATCATGAAATCACTAGAAACTTGGAAATGTATAAGCCCATGTTAAAAATATTCTTCTTCTTCTTCATCGATTTCTCTGCCAGCATGGGTCAGATCAGATGCTGGTTGTCTCCATGCATTGCATAGTCTTTTGCAGACTCTCCATAGGGCCGTAGAGCTTTTCTTCCCGAGGTGCCTCTCCCGCCCATATCACTGTTCTCTCTGGCACTCCACACTCACACTCTTCTGATTCCACAACTTTCAGATAGCGATACATATGTTGATGGAGACGGTTTGTGCCCAGTCCTGAGTCTGAATAATGTGACCTGGGACTTTCTGTCAAGTTGGTGTATGAGATCTTTGGGGTTATAGCTGCTATGATTTTCTCCCATTGGAAGCAGACAGCTGCCTTGATGATTGTCTTCTCTTCCTCGAAGGTCAATGGCAGAGACTCTTGGGGTATACTCGAAAAATGTTTGCGAGTTCATTTCCAGCTCCTTCCCATCAATCTGGCAGTGTCCAGGTATCCATTGTAATATGGTACATTGTGCTGACTGACACAACTGTTGAAGAAATAGTAAAAAGATGATTTAACTGGCTTTCATTGGTTGTATTTAGTGCCTGTAGTATGGATTTGGCATCCGTGAAAGAGACAACCTTTGTGGCTTCCTCAGTAGCAACTACTTCTGCTTTATAGTTGTGCAAATCTTGCCTGATGCAATAAACTGTTTAGTTTGATTTCCATCTGGCCTGACTATTACAATTCCACAGCCTCCATCTTTGATTGCATCTTTGGCAGATCCATCAGTGTATACTCTAATCCATTCTTGTGGGGGATAGAGCTCTCTCTGTAATGGCTTTGATGGCTTTGTGTTTGATGGTCTCTGGTGATTCGTGCATTTTTGTTGTTATTCCTTCTATGGTATCTCGAATTTTGGGTGTGAACCATACTCCCAAGCTGACATGCAACAAAGAAGCCACCAAAACAATAAAAAAGATATCTTTGAAAACGATTTACAAATAGCTGCAGAGAATCTTAAATCCAAACAGGAACTATTGGTTTTAGGAGATTTAAACGCTAGAGTAGGCAACAATATAGAAACATCAGGAGGAGTAATAGGCAAACGAGAGACAACAACTTCTCCAGATGGAGAGTAACTAATAGATTTTTGCCTAGAGAATAACATAAAAATAGTTCACACATTTTTTCCGAATAAAAATATCCACAAATATACAAGACGAAATGAAGACAGATGTGAAAAGGCAATTATAGACTACATAATAGTTAGCAGCTCCCTTTTTTACAATACAATAGATGCTAGAGTAAACAGAGGATCTGAAATATTTAATGATCATCACCTAATGAAAGCCAAAATGAGATTACTGACTGAAGAAAACAAATAGCAAAGGAAAGAGAAGAAAGCTACTTAACTCAAAATAGAAGAACTAAATAAACCAATAGTAAAACAGATATACCAATCCAGTGAAAGGCAGATGGATCTGAAGGATAGTACAATAGAAGAAAGTACAAATGTATAAAGACACACTGCTAAGGTACTGAAGAGGTCTGTGGTAGGAAACAAATTAAAGGAGATAGGGAAAGAACAGCATGGTGGAATGAGAATGTCAAGACTAAGGTCAAAGAAAAGCAGGATGCCTTGCAAACAAAGAGGCCAGAGGATAGGAAATATTACATGAGTAAAAGAACTATCATCAAAGACGAAGTGAGGAAAGTAAAACAGGAACAGTGGGGAAATAATGAAAGAGACAGCAAAATCATGGAAACAGGGAGAACGTATTTTCAACAATTACATAATCACTCCTAAACATATGAAACAAGGAGTAAAGATCAATTAGTAAGAGTAACAAGTAATCCAGATGAGACAGCTGAAGATGTAGATATCTCAATGGAAGAACTCAAAACAGTTATAAGAAAACTGAAATTAGGAAAGGCCCCAGGAGCAGATCAAGTTTATCCAGAAATGATTAAAAATCATGGGAGAGAGGCAGATAAACTACTACATGCAATATGTCAACAAGCATGGAAGTCAAAAGAGGCGCCAGACGACTGGAAGAAGGGAACGGTAATACCAATATACAAGAAAGGATCAACTATGGAATGTTCAAACTATAGAGGAATATCACTACTTAGCGTACCAGGAAA
>JAXRKP010000806.1:97500-117500 GCA_037039925.1 Doris montereyensis | reverse complement strand
AACGATTCTGAGGTGCATCATCATCATTTTGTCTTCCTCAGCCCTGTCCCAGACATGAGTGATTTTGAGGGAGCGCAAGAAGCCATCTGGGTGCTTGGTGGCATACACAACATGCTGTCGCTCTTCATTTTCATCAGCTACCTGCTGTCCAATCACCCATCGTTTCCCAGAGTTAAAGATTTCACGGGATGTGTCAAGTATGTCATTATTATTTGTTTCCTTTCCATGATTTTACCTTTTAACCCCTTTGCTGCATGTGCCCGTAAATTGTATGGGCCAGGTTGTGCGTATAGTTATTTTGTTACACAATATTTTGTAGGTGAGGATAAAAAAAGTCAAAATTCTGACACATTCTAACACTGACTGAGAAGATGGCACTGAAAACCTGTGTAACAGGGCAGCTATCGCCAAATCTGGCGACATGGTATTCACCTTGCTATCGACATGCCCCATCGCCAAGTTGGCCTAGCACTGAGTGATATAAGAAGTGGAGGTCAAATGTTGCGGGTGATGTGTTTGTAAACACGCGCAAGTATAATAGAGGAATAAAACAAAAAACTGGTCATAATGACGTCTGTTTTCACAATAGTTCACATCTAAACCTACATTTACAATTCTCTTTACATTAATAACAATGCTAGAGAATGTCGAAAAAAGTAAGGGGTTGCTACAAGAAGGGCAACCTGTCTGAAGTGGGTTTTTTCGTTTCTTTTCTTTCATTTCTTTGTTTGCATTTTTCTCGAAATGTATTTTTTCCCTTAAATCTCCTCCGGCATTTACTAACCAATTTGTATAAAATATTTGCCACACAGGTTCCTCATCAATGTCAAAGAATGACTCAGGTTTTTTAGATGTCTTGTAAACTTTTGAGAGAGAAAAAAAATGTTATAATAAAAGTGCCATTTTAGCATATAAACGATACATGTTATTTTCAACAACAAAATTTTAACATCATTTTTGCACATGAACAGTACATGTTATTTTCAAAAAATTCTTTTTTTTAAACATTCAAAAATATCTATATAAAAAAAAACTACTTCACTCTTTAGATATTGAATGGAAAAAATGATATGCACAGGTTGAGTGATTTTATTCATAACTACGTGAGGAGATAGATTTTGAAAATTGGGTCAAAATCCAAGATGGCGGCCATTTCCTTGGCAACCAGGAACGCTACAAAATTTTCTATAGGCTGACTATATTTTGACAATTACTGATTTGTATACTAAACGGAAAAAAAAACAAACAAACACAAAAGTACAAAAAAATCACTTCAGGAGGCGAACGTCCCTTCTGAAAGTAAACCGTCAACTTCTTCCTGGCACTGCAGTCACTATGTATTGTCTCCTGGGCATCGAAGGGGTTAAGCACAAATTGTTTGTCTCATAAATTAGTTTTAGCAACTTAGTGCATTACAGTAAAACTTTTGATGTGCTTACTAATTTAATCTGTCTTTGTCAATAAAGTCTCACTAATTGGATATTGTATTGTTATGAGCTGCTGGTAGGACCCCTTCTTTCTGTTCATTCTTTCTCCTTCTGTTTGTTTCATTTTACTTCTTCCTCGTCACCACCCTGAAATCATCAATAGTGTTGGTGGCCTAAATCAGGATCGAGAGGTCCTGGATTCAAATCCTAGCAAGGCTAGATCTGGGATTGTATACCTTGGGAAAGATGCTTAGTACATTTTCCCACTGGTTCCACATACAAATGGGTACCTGTATCAGCTTGGGAGTAAAACCTGCAACAGGCTAGCGCCCTGATGCTATAGAAACCCGTATAAGCTTTGGCTCTATGGGCCAGAACAGCTTTGAAGGAATGTTTGCACTCAAAGATCTCTACATAATATGACTTGAATATTATCACGCAGGCAAAATATTTTGTACACCATCTGCTCTGTATATTTAAATACATGTATTGTTTAAACTCAGTTAATAATAGAATTCCATATATTTCATACAGACATATTGTTCGGCTGGAATCAAAAGATGACGATGAATATGAGGAGAAGGATACTTCTGTTGCACATTTAGAAGTGAAATTCTTTAGTGTCACAACATTTTATTACCTGGTGAGTCTAAATGACGACAATGTTAGCTGTGTAACCTGAGTCATCATAAGTGTGATATGAATTATCTGTTGCTGAAACAATTCTGACTATATCTATATATAGCTTGATATAGATCTGTTTAGTGTGTTTTTGCCATGCTCAAATCTAGAATATCATGAGTATAAAACAACCATATATGATCGGGAACACATAGTCATAATAAGTATAAAGTATTCATACTATTTTCTGTATGCTAAAAATGACATGCAATGGTGATAATAAGGAAGGAGAGGAAGTATGTTGTTTCTCCTTTTTTGCCAGACCTAATTCGCATTTTTTTATCTTCAACTTTTTGGATATATTAGTTGTTTTAGTCTGGTTCAAAATTAGTAAATCTGGTTGCAAACTATTAAAATGATTTTTGGTATTGTATGCGTAAGAATATTATCATCATTCGCATTTTAGGCTCTATTATTATTGGGCATTTTCAGTCAATTATTTTTTAGGGTTATTATTTTGTTGATACGTACCTTGTTTGTTTTTTCTTGTTTATTTTGTTTTGTTTATTTACTTCAGTATTTGGTTTTCTTGGACTTATAAATCTGTCCTTGGCCGGGATTTTTTCGTCCTCAGACATTTTTGATGTGCTCGGGCCTGAACTGCCTTCTACGGCTACTTCTTCTCTTTCCATCTCTTGCATATGGCATGGATGAATCAGCTGTTGAAGAGAGTCATCCAGGCTGTCACTAGAAACGGTGAGAAAATAATTACCTTGGTACAGGGGTTGGCATAGTTTTTTACCCTGGGGGTCACTTGAATGTACCAGTAATCAGTACAATTCCCTGTGCATGGGAAAAACAGTGAGGAATTTTAACAGTCAGTAACAATGAATGATGCCTGAAGAAGAAGGAGTTTTTCTGTTGTTGTTACTGTTAGCGTTGATGATACTCCCCAATATTTTCCAATTACTAGTAACAATAATGGTAAGGATAATAATGATTGAACTAATTATCATAATGATAAGCCTACAAATGATGGTGAGAATAAAAATGGATTATCATTATTGTGAATGAAATCTGTTTGATATTTTGCTTTGCAGGCGTCTCATTGATACTTGTGGCAATTCTTGGACTTGTCATCACCTTCATGTTCTCCCTGGTGGCTTTTGCCTTCTACCGCAACTACTTGGACCAAAACAACGGTCGGCAGTGTTCCACAGCCTATGAATGTTTTACCACTCTCATACATCATGGCATAGTGGAAGGGATGTACACGGTACACATTATCATTTTTAAAAGATCTTAGACTATAAGTTAGTCTATCTCTAGTGGAAAGAGATTTTGCATATATACATACTGTATTGATACTGGCAAAAGCATAACAGAGCACTTAAATATCTGGCAGAAAAAAACGGAAGAGAGCTCCAGCTGGAACTGTTATTCTGTGTTTTTCAAAGTTTTGCTTATCTCTCATTGGTTAAGAATAAATGAGAGTTAGCTTCATAAATATAGAATAACAATTCCTACTGCATATAGATGCAAATGGTAGCTTGGCAAAAGTCAGTGACCAGCTAGAAAAAGTCAAGCAATGACAAATGTAGTCAGCTGTTGGTAGGTTGAACTCAGGGGTCACCCAAGTATAAAAAAAATGAAAGGAAAATGGGCTGAAAAACATCCTCAACATGTGTTTTCTTCTGAAGACTCTCTGTCTTTAGTCCCCATTATTCTAACATACTATGAATATCGGCAGTATAGTTTTGCTAGCACAGTTTAAACTATTCAATTTTATTATAAATTGATCAAGAAAAGACAATTATTTTAAAACTAAACAATCTGAAAATAAATCGTTTTCTTTTTTTTTTCAACCTGTGTTATTAATAACAGATTGGGAAGAAGAAAAAAGATTGATTTCCACTTTAACAGTTTTGAAGTAAATTAAAATCTGCGCACTGACAGTAACACAAAAAAAAAAAAAAAAGATTTGAGTTGGTGAGCTACTGTGGAGAAGAAAAATAACGATTCAATTTGTTTAATCTGATCACTAAAAAAGAAATTCTTTATTGTATATTTTGCTTTTGATCTAATGCTTGGCTGAGATGAAAATCATTATGATCAGGGGGAAAAAGTGTTTCCTTTGATTGATTGTTTATTTTTTTGTAAGATATTTGTAATGTGTGGGTGGTTGGTGAGTGCTACTGGTAGAGCCTGCTTCTTGTCTTTCACTCTTTTGTATGTTTTTATCCTACTCCTCAATAGTCACCCTGAAATCACTGCTTATGGTGTGTAGGGTTTGTGACTCTCTCTCTCTCTCATTCTCTCTCTCTCTCTCTCTCTCTCTCTCTCTCTCTCTCTCTCTCTCTCTCTCTCTCTCTCTCTCTCTCTCTCTCTCTCTCTCTCTCTCTCTCTCTCTCTCTCTCTCTCTCTCTCTCTCTCTCTCTCTCTCTCTCTCTCTCTCTCTCTCTCTCTCTCTCTCTCTCTCTCTCTCTCTCTCCTCTCTCCCTCTCCCTCTCTCTCCCCCTCCCTCTCTCTCTCTCTCTCTCTCTCTCTCTCTCTCTCTCTCTCTCTCTCTCTCTCTCTCTCTCTCTCTCTCTCTCTCTCTCTCTCTCTCTCTCTCTCTCTCTCTCTCTCTCTCTCTCTCGTCTTATCAGACGCTTATATGATTGAGATGAGATTTTCTCTATAAAGACGGGGTTGTGTCTTATACGCAACTGCGTCCTGTATGCAGTGATATACAGTAATTTCCCATGCCAAACTGCACGCCACCAAAATGCACGATTTGTCGTAATACACGATTTGTCGTGTCATCAAATGTTACGCTAATATAACGCCTCCAAATCCAACAATGGCTGGCCTGACTTTTGCGAAAACGCAACATGTTTTTGTAAGTACGTCTGCAACTGGTTGCATTTAAAGAGTCAATTCATGTGAAAAATAAACTTGATAACGAAAATATAGTTAGCTGTATAATATGAATTCCAATGATCAATTTTCTGCCTCCCAGTAATGACAAAATCTCCAATGCACGTATGTGTGTGTGGTCATTGTTATCATAATGTTGTGATGTGTGTTTGTGTGTGTTACACAATCTATACACATCTAGTGTGTGTGTGTGTGTGCATCTAGATCTGCTGTTTACTATGTTGTGGACACAATGCTAATATCATGGAGGCAATAAACAATAAAACTATCCTTTGAGTCTTGGCTGTCTCAGCTCTTGTCACCCTCAAAGTCCATTCCTTTGGGTATTTTTTGTAATTCAGCAAATATGGTTGCTCTCATTGGCCGTCGACGACGGGCTCAAAATTACGCCAGACAAATGATATTGTTTACTGCTGATCGGCTTTGCTGAACTTTGTTCCAGGGCTTGATCACCGGGTCTTGTTTTCTTCATCCACCTGGATCTCTTGATCACCGGCTCTCTTGATCACCGGCCCTGCATTGCTTTGACATTTGATCACAGTGAGAAAATTATGAAAAGCCTCAGGAGCAGATCAAGTTTATCCAGAAATGATTAAAGCCAAGGGAGAGAGCCAGACAAACTGCTACATGCAATATGTCAACAAGCATGGAAGTCCAAACAGGTGCCAAACGACTAGAAAAAGGGAATGGTAGTACCAATACATAAGAAAGGATCAACTATGGAATGCTCAAACTATAGAGGGATATCACTACTAAGCGTACCAGCAAAAGTGCATGCCAGGATACTGGAAATGAGACTAAGGAAGAGTAGAGGATCAGATTGAAGAGCATCAGAGTGGATTTAGACCAGGAAGAATTGTACAAGACCACATATTTACAATTAGTCAAATAATAGAAAAATTCCTTGAGAGAAACATTGACTTGCACCTGTGTTTGATAGATCTAGAAAAGGCATTTGACACTGTGAGGAGGGACGAACTATGGCATTCCTTAAAAGAACACAATGTAGGGCAAAATTTAATAGAAGCCATTAATTTTTTTTACACTAAACCAACATGTGCAGTGAAAGTAGCTGGAAACATATCTGCAAAATTTGATGTAGATATAAGGGTAATACATGCATTTCAGGGTTGTATCCTAAGTCCTCTTTTGTTTATCACATTTATGGATTCAGTCCCAAAGGCATCCTCAAAATGAAGAAACTGAATGTAGGTATTTAGAAGCTCAAACCAGTAAATATATCAATGCTTTCATTTGCCGATGATTTAGTTCTGTTTGGAAAATCAGAAAGTGAACTTCAGTTGAATATCAACATTATGAACAATGAACTAAATAAAAGAGGAATGAGAGTAAATGCAAAGAAAACCAAAACAATGCTAGTAACTAGGGAAGCTAAAACACAAAATCTTAAATTAGGCAGGAGAATTTAGAACAAGTTCAAAGCTACAATTACCTAGGAGTAATGATTAACTCTGAAGGAAAACTAAGAGAAGACATCAGCCAGAGAATCCAAAAGGCAAGTGCAATATATAACCATCTAGGAAAGGCATTTGTAGTACTAATTGTAGGTAAACAAGAATTATCAACAAAAACCAAAATGGCAGTATACAACACAGTTTATTGTCCTACTCTCCTCTATGGCAGCGAAATCTGGACCTTAGACAGTAGAGAATACAGTAGAGTGCAGGCAGCTGAAATGAAATATCTAAGAAGAGTAGTACTAGTAGTAGGGAAAATTTAAATACAAAATCAGAAACACAACAATAAGAGATCAAACCAAAGCAGATGGCATAAAAACTAAGATAGAAATAAATCAATTGAGATGGTTTGGGCATGTAAACAATGAATGACAATAAAATAGCTAAATCAGTATACAGTGCTAAAGCCCAAGGTAAAAGACCAAAAGCCAGACCTTGAGAAAGTGGGAAGAAGATATAATAGAGGCATTGAAGAATAAAATTTTAACATTTTTGGAAGGAAACAGAAAATGCCAGGACAGGGCATCCTGGAGAAAGATCATGTCGGGCACCTGAACTCATACACCGAAAGGTAGAATGGGAACTGATAAAGAAAGAAAGATTAACATTATCGTTATCAGCAAACAGATTAACAGTACCAACAAATAGATCAACTTTACTCAACAAATAGATCAATATTATCAACCAACAATTCAACATGTGTGTGGTTGTACGTAGTTGATAAAACTTGTTTATTTTCCTTTGATAACTGATACTTTATTATCATGAACATTGTGGTCTCTCTTGTGTCAATCTCTCTGTGACTGTCTGTCTGTCTGTCTGTCTCTCTGTCTGTCTGTCTGTCTCTGTCTCTGTCTCTCTTCTCCTCTCTCTCTCTCTCTCTCTGTCTCTCTCTCTCTCTGTCTGTCTGTCTGTCTGTCTGTCTCTCTCTCTCTCTCTCTCTCTCTCCCTCTCCCTCCCTCCCTCTCTCTCTCCTCTCTCTCTCTCCTCTCTCTCTCTCTCTCTCTCTCTCTCTCTCTCTCTCCCTCCTCTCCCTCTCTCTCTCTCTCTCTCTCTCTCTCTCTCTCTCTCTCTCTCTATCTCTCTCTCTCTCTCTCTCTCTCTCTCTCTCTCTCTCTCTCTCTCTCTCTCTCTCTCTCTCTCTCTCTCTCTCTCTCTCTCTCTCTCTCTCTCTCTCTCTCTCTCTCTCTCTCTCTCTCTCTCTCTCTCTCTCTCTCTCTCTCTCTCTCTCTCTCTCTCTCTCTCTCTCTCTCTCTCTCTCTCTCTCTCTCTCTCTCTCTCTCTCTCTCTCTCTCTCTCTGTTTTCTTAATCGTTAAAAAATACAATAAAAAACAACATAAAGTATGATAAAGAAAGTGTCAAAATGACTGAAGCTGGAGAAGAAACAGCTTTTGTAATGCTAAAACCAATGCAATCTTACAATTACATCACACATTATATACATGTCATAAGAAACAATAGCATAAATGATGTAATGGCAATTCACATTTTCACAGGAACACCACTACCACTATCACAAACGACCGTTCATCCTTCCAGTAATATCACAACAGTAATATTGCTCTTTGAAAGCATTATCTCAGGGGGACAACTTGAGAGACAAAAAAATATTTTCTTATTCGTCCAGGATCTTCAGGTGGCTTGGAGAATAATCTCAGCTTTACTTCATTTCCATAGCAACAATATGAGCTGTACTTACTTTACTGCCCATTATGCCAGTATTGTCAGTTGGCATGTAGGGCAGCAATGAAGAATTTCCATCTCTTTTCATAGCAAGCGTCTTTATGAATTCCAGGTTTCGCCCCAGTCTTTAATCTCATTCTCTGCTGTTCTTCTCCAAGTTGTCTTTGGCCTGCCACGTCTCCTTTTCCCTTCAGGGGTCCAATGTAGGGCAGTCTTGGTGATGCTCCCTTCTTCTTTTCTTAAAACATGCCCTATCCACCTCCATCTTCTTTTAAGCAGTATGTCTTGCATGTGGTCTATTTTGTATTTTCGGAGAAGTCTCGTTTGAAATTTTCTTTGGCCAAAATATATTTTGGATTTTTCGCAGGCATTTGGTGTGGAATGAGGATAACTTTGTTCATGTCTCTGCCCGTCATCCTCCAGCATTCAGATCCATATAGTAGAGTTGATAGGACACAGCTTTGGTAGATTTTTAGTTTTGTTTTAATATTATATTCTTTTGTTTTCCATACATTTGAAGTAGTTTGAAGGAGTTTCTTGCTTTGTTTAAATGTCTGTTGATGCCTTTGTCATCTCCTCCGCTACTTGTGACAACGCTGCCTAAATATGTAAATTCCTTGGTTGTTTGTATGCTATTGTTATTGATGAGGATTGGAGAGGGATTTTGTATATTTAATGTTATTATTTCAGATTTTGTAAGGCTTGTTTTTAAACCTATCTGTTGACCAAAAGAGCTTAGACGTGATGTTTTCTCTTGCATGTGATGATGTGAGTGTGCCAATAGTTCCAAATCATCAGCAAAATCTATATCCTCTAGCGAAGAGAAGAGAGTCCATCTAATTCCTCTGTGTTGATCACTGGTTGTTTGCTTCATTACCCAGTCTATAGCAATAATGAAGATGAAATCATCATTGCTGATATTATTCATCTGTGTTGATCATCCTTGTCTGACACCAGTCTTGATTTCAAAATTTTGATTGCTATTTCCAACTTTACATGTGAATTCAGTGTAGAAACTTTTAATGAGCTGAACAAGAAGTTGGGGTATTCCATTAATTCCTTAGAATTTTCCAAATGCTTTCTCGATGGAGGCTATCAAATGCCTTTTCAAAATCAATGAAGTTTATATTCAGTTGTCTCTGCCATTCATTGCATTGCTCTATAATGTTTCTTAATGTGAAAATTTGGTCCGAGGAGTTTGTTCCTTTCCTAAACCCTGCCTTTTATTTCCTATGTTGTATTTGATATTCGTTGTATTTGACTTTTGCAAGAACTTTACAACCAATAGATGGTTATTCCCTTCAGTTAAGTCCCGCAAATTGCCTCAGCTCCTTTATTATTATACCTTCATTCCATTCATCTTTTTTTTTTCTGTCCATATTTTGGTGAAGAGTGGATGCAGTATGCTTTCAGCTTTAGAGTTCAGTGTACAAGTCTAGCCTGGGGCTTTTTCCATTCATTAAAGTTATAATAGCATTTATGAGAAGATGATCGATCTGGTTTCTATCCCTTCTATTTGGTGAACACCATGTAAGCTTGTGAATCTCTTTATGGGAAAACAAAGTTCCACCAATAACAAAATCGTTAGTGTTGCAAAAGTCCAATAATCTTTCTCCATTGTCATTTATAACGCCACATCCTTCTTTTCTCATAGCTCTTTCATTTGTACTATTGTTGCAACCAACCTTTGCATTTAGGTCGCCCATTATAATTTTTGTATTATGCTTTGGTATTTTCTCCAATTCAGCTGTTAGTTGGTCGTAAAAATCATCTTTGTCTTCATCCTTACTTTCGTTTGTGGGGCTGTAACATTGTATAATCGAAACATTGACATGTTTTCCTTTCATTCTTATCTTTATCAATCTGTTGTTAATAGGTTATCCATTCCATCATATTTTTTTCTCTTCCTTTCTTCAATATAATGGCTACATCCTCTAATAGTCATGAGCTGTGCTTTCCTGAAAATCCATTTTGACTGTTGTAACAGTTTATTACGGTGGTGTTGATGGCCTAGTAGTTAGGTGTCCAGACTTTGGAACATGGAAGTTTTGGTTTGAATCCTGGTAATGATAGCGATAGATCCAACATAGTGCTTTTCCATTTATCACATACTGTGTTTCACTGTGCCTTTCTTACATCACCACATGTGGTTGACTGGGCCTCATGGCTGGTTCCTGTTTTTAGTGCAGTGTAATGGATTAAAAATCCATGTAACGTTATAATTCATAATATTAAATATTTAACTTATATATTTTGAAGTTTTATTAATAAGTCAAGCAATTTTGTTGAGTTTGATGATAAATAAAGAAAGGAAATATGATTGGCAGTCGTATCTAAATTTCTACTTATCACGTCCTTCTAGCATTAATAATACTTCACAAACCCCACACTATTTACAAAAGATACCATTTTAATGTTTTAACGGGATGATCACGACAATTCACTTAAATAAAAATCCTTTCTCAATCTGTAACAAAATGGTATGTTCTTCACACCTTGGTACCTTACACCTCGTATCTACTCGGACTTACTAAGATTCACTTGTGATGCAAAAGTAGCCCATTTTTCTTGAATGTGATTAGCTGACCAATCAGAAAGCTAGTTTTAAGCTTTACTTGAGCCAAATCTAAGAAAAACTAATGAACATAGGCACACGGAAAAGGCTGGGCTATGCGCTACAAGGTGAGTTACAGTATCAAAAAAAAAGCTGGGCACCGTTTCACAAGGGTTAATATGCAGTGTCCTACTGGACGAGGTGCAAACGGGTACCACCACTACCTGAAGAGTAGTCTCTGGGAGGTGATAAGCCATCTTATGTTATGCTTCGTGCGATAAAACCAAGATATGCTCCAGTTCTATGGGTCCTAACAGCCTTGAAGGAACTTTCTTTTTACCAGTGTATTAAGAAGTTCAGAATTTTTAACTTGTTTTGTCTCAAAATGACAGTGGTATTTGAGACAATAATAATGCTCTCAAGAGGTGATATGTTCCCTCTTCATCTCCTTTTAATTTTTTCGCCCTTTCTTCTTTGTTCTAAACTAAAAATGGTGATATGCTCGCTTTCTTTCTCTTAAGTGTATTAAGAAGTTCAGAATTTTTAACTTGTTTTGTCTCAAAATGACAGTGGTATTTGAAACAATAATAATGCTCTCAAGAGGTGATATGTTCCCTCTTCATCTCCTTTTAATTTTTTCGCCCCTTCTTCTTTGTTCTAAACTAAACATGGTGATATGCTCCCTCTCTTTCTCTTTTACATCCCCCGCCCAACTCTTTTCACTAAAGGCAATACATGACAAAGTTTTCACAACTTGGTTCAATCACTCCATTGCATATCAACAGGCATTTCATAGTGGCTTGGAGAATGACTGAGGTGCCTGTGAAATAGTGTCAATTCATTGCTTGCAATTTTCATGCCTAACATCACCTGGACTATTCCTAGAAATAAAAGTGTGGGTGAAGAGGGCTCACTCGCCGTAGGAGTCGAAGATACCCAAGCCCCCGTCCGCCTTTCTCAGGCATTGGCAACGTGTAGTATTCTCTTGCTAGAGGCAGGCAGGTCAAGATTGACATCACATATGGATAGACGACACCGACCCCGAACTGGAAAGCACCCGCACGAAGGGACACGCACAACGGACAACTCTCCTTCCCCAGCAGAATTTTATGCTTGATGGCAAACTCGTGGAGTCCTAATGACAATAGGGTAGAGATGCCCACCACAGGAAGGTATGTCCTCATTTTGCCAAGTCCACCCAGCCTGAATTTTTGACGGAACATGTTGTTGATAAGGAGACTTGAAACGGCCACGGTTGAACTCAGTCCGCCCACTCCCCATGTGAATGCTCTCCTGTGTGAAAATAGGAAAAGAAAGATATTTATATATACATAAACCATAATTGTACATAGACATAGCAACAGAAACTAAACACATAAACTTTACAGACATAAAACATATATTTACACATGGTATATCATCAACATGGCACTTTTAGTTATAAAATAAATACATTTACTACATTTATCTATCCAACCATCTCTTTATCAATCTATCTGTCAATCAATCATCCGATTTATGTCTCTCCTATCTATTGATCCCTCTGTCTATTCGTTTGCCTATTATATTTTTAGTAAAAATGCAATACAATCGTCTCTGCCTAAGAGGCAGGTCCTCAAGAGACAACAAAAAACATCTCTTAGCCAACAATCTCTTGGATGAATATTGAATATATGTGAAGTGTAGCCTAGATAAGTATTATGTAATGTATATTGGTAAAGTTTTAGGCCTAGAGCTCAGACTTAAAACAAGATGTATAAGACAGATTAGGAAGAATAAAACAGTGTACGTTTCTAAACCCTTCTCTTTCTCTATTGATCACAACACTAGGTAACCATTGCATTAAATAATGTCTAATTCCCATTTAATCCATCATCAGTCCTTTATTAGTGAAAACATGCTCCTGGCTCGCATCAGTTATGACAGTGCCTTAAGAAGTTTTAATGAAGATGACTACTCTGCAAGTGTTGTATGCCGATGCGAACAACAGATGTCAATCATTTACTTCATCTTCTGGGTATCTGGCATTAACATCAAAGAGCCTGACACTGGCTTGGAGCAGCTGACAAAGACTCTAGGCCGAAACACCTCAACACGATGTACATATACAATGACATGTTCCAGGTAGAGAGAAAGATGGCATTACAGGTTTTAAAAGTAGCCTTTTAGGCATGATAATTAAAAACGAAATATCCATTTCACGAAAAATGCGACCTTTTAAGTGAACCAGCTGGTAACTGCCTCTTATACGAAATCCACTGTAACACAGCCATTTTATCCCTGATAAAATGCCTAAAGTTATAGATACAATCTTATAAAGCAAAATACATGTATGTACACTGAGTGTGGCATTAGCCTTACATGAAGCTGCCTTATCTTATGGTTAGAGGTATTGAAACTCTTTCTTTCTTTATCAGCTCCCAGTCTACCTTCCAGTGTATGGGTTTAGATACCCTAAATGATCATTCTCCAGGCTGCTCTGTCCTGACATTTTCTGCTTCTTTCCGTAAAAGTTAAATTTCTTTGCTTTAATGCCTCTTTTATATCTTCTTTCCACTTTCTCCTGCCTTTTGGTCTTTTACTTCATTTTAGCGCTGTATACTGATTTAGCTATTCTATTAAACTTCATTCTGTTTACATGCCCAAACCATCTCAGTTGGTATATTTCTACCTTAGTTTTTATGCTATCTGCTTTGGTTTGATCTCTTATTGTTGTGTTTCTGATTTTGTCTCTTTTAGTTTTCCCTACTACTCTTCTTAGATATTTCATTTCAGCTGCTTGTACTCTACTGTATTCCCTATCGTGGTTTCAAAATCAAATCAATTCAGTCTTACAAGGTACAAAGAAAGAAAAAAGAAGAAAAAAAAAAAGTTTCAAAATGAGGTTGTTACGTAGATATAAATAGAGCAAGACAATGCACTCTAAATCTAGATGTTGACGTAGACACAATCTAGTGATACCAAAACTCAATTAATAATTATAACAAGGCTATTTATTATACTCACAGTCGACAATCAATCAATGAGGTGAAGCAAGTTCACAATGCTGGCATGACAAAGCGTAATCAACACACGACGTATCTGAACATATCTCTGTCTAAATCTCCCAAACCTTTCATACTTAAAAACCACAACTCTTCCAGAAATGGAAATTTCCACAACTTTCTTTTAACGTTTATGTTTCATGTAGTTCTATTGGTTGAAATTTTTCACCAACTACAGACATGGTGTATTAGGCCCTCCTCTACAACATATCAAAAATCACTGTTTGACAATATTCAGAGTTGACCCATTTGTACCCTACACCAATGTTCCCTCTAATTTTTTGTAGTCCTTGTACATAAATTTTTGGTCTGCAAAGTTTGACGAAAAAATCCCAATTGTTTGCAAATAAATAGGATCTTTTTAATTTTGTGTGTGTTGTTATATTTCATTGATGTGCACAAACCTTTCTCAACTGTGCGCACCTTATCTCCTTGGTGTACACGCGCACATTGCCAGACACATTTATATATCAAACTTTATATTTCAGTCTCTTGAAATTCAACTACGAATAAACAATCATGGGTTTCAGGGAAGCCAGGATGGGGAGGGGGGTGAGTGAGTAAACCAGACAAGAAGGATAACAATATTAACATTAAATAGTGAGCAGGGAAACACACACATGTACACATACATTTCTGACTGTGGTTTAAACTTTTCAATCCTCTTCAGTTGTAAGGCCAGAACGTCTTTATCATCCATGGGTATAGCATTGGTGGGAACCGCTTCCCCTTTCTTGACCAGGACGGCATGACCAGTTGACATATGGATCTTAGGTACTGTGCTCTCCGGCTGTGAAAAATTATAATTCTATTATATTTATTTTTATATGCAATATTATATTATTATTTTTATATTGTTATCATTATTATTATATTATTATTATAATTATTATTATTATTATTATTATTATTATTATTATTATTATTATTATTATTATTATTATTATTATTATTATAATTATTATTATTATTATGATATCAAGTATGATTATTAGTCAGTACTCGATACTGATGGTTACATGGGTAGACATAAAGAATATCATTCCAACTTTTTAATGATGAAACCTATTGAAGATGGCGGTTTAGGTATGGGTGAATGAAAAGTCAACGCAAAGATGGGGAAATAATTAGATGTCCCTTAATTGAACGTCACTCCTGGTAGAGTAATTATAAATCTCAAATAAAAACGATCTTGGGATCTTCATGAACCTACATGCAAAACATGGTTACTTGCAGTGGTCTAGTAACAGAGCCTTTAACACACAAGGAACAACCAACTCATAATTATAGAGAGACAAGTATGCCCGTAGACAATGATGATTATGATTACTCTTTTACGACATTTTTTTTTCAACGATGAACTACTCAATAGGTTAACGGTTACAGGGTGACACCTTTCTCTTTCTTTATCAGCTCCCATTCTACCTTTCGGTGTATGGGTTTTAGATGCCTGAAATGATCCTTCTCCAGGCTGCCCTGTCCTGACATTTTCTGTTTCCTTCCGTGAAAGTTAAATTTCTTTGCGTTAATGCCTCTTTTATATCTTCTTCCCACTTTCTCTGAGGTCTGCCTTTTGGATCGATCTATTCACCCATCCATCGTTCTATCAATATTCTAGCTTTCTATGTCCTGTGTTATCGGTGATCCAGTGGTAAGGCTGTCAGCATCAGACTCGGGTCCTGAGTTTGGATCCTAGCAATGTTAGTTCCAATATTGGATTCCTCGGGAAGACTCTCAAGACGCATTTCCTCACTTGACCCAGGTGCAAATTGGTACCAACATTAAATTAGGACTACAATTGCTGCACATTAGCGTCTGCACTATCACTTCCTACTTATAATATGATAATGATCCTCATCATATCATGAACGTTGATGATATTGTAAACTATCCTTACTTTTAACTTTTCCCCCTATGTATAATTATAGCATCTGTCTCAGCACCTATACATTAAGTGACATTAACAGGTCAATAAGTGAAAGAAAAATCTATTTGAGGATACTTTTACATATATATACATCTCATAAAAAAAATAACTGAATTTGAAGCATTTTTATAATATAGTTAAAGATTGATGGGAAGTAAAGTCGTGTTCAATACAGTTTCTTTTTCTTACGATTATTATTAGTATACTAAATGAATTGATTTTGAATAAATAAAGCCTGTTGATGTAGCAATGATTTTTATGAAATAAAAATTAAAGATTTTCTAAAATGCAGACATAGTTATCAAGATTACAGTTTAAAAGATAAAACAAGACGGTGACTGCATTGATTGACTATACAATATACTCTGTGACATGAAGGAAACACGCTCATGACATGGCCTGTCATCGAAAGCGTGTGAAAGCTGCGAGTTCCCCAGGGACCCCTTGGCAGCCGAAAGTTTCTGTCACAGATATTGGCGTCTTTACTGTCTCTCACCCCAGATGGTGGCTTGGCAGAAAGGCCTGTCAAAAGTGTCACCTCTGCATGAAAAGTGCGCAACTCCAACAGGGAAACAATAGGCGATACAATGGAAAGCATAAATGTCCTACAAAAATCCTGTTTTTATATCATATTATTAGCGGCATTACTCTTAAATTTACAATCATGTGTATGATGAACATAAGTTTCTTTGTGCTTACACAACAAATAAGGCCAAAACAGTACATCTTAACAAAAATGTATTCTCTCTGTGTGTCGATGATGGACTTGAGTGGATTTCAGGTGTCAAAAAAATGACATGCGTGGACATAGGTGAAATTTATGAAGCTTGTTTTATGAAAAATATTTGTTCAATACAATTAATTTTGATATACCAGATTATGCAGTGATGTCTGGAGATCATGTTGATGGGAAAAATGCAATTTTGAAAAATACGGACTTACGCACTTTTCATGCGGCATCGATGATATATATGTGTGGTACAATATACTTTTATATATACAAAAAGAAAGAGAAGACCAATGGGTGAAATTTTGTTAAAAAATATAAAATTCCACAAAAAGAAAGTTTTTGTGTCCTTTCCCTTTGATGTTCATGGATCCCTATCATGTGCAGTCTATTTAAAGTAACAAGTATTATAAAAGGTGCTATGGATAAAGCGAGTAAACGAAAAAAAGCCTACAAAAGGGTAAACGCAATATGATTTCATCCTTCTGAGCAAATTTCTTTCGTTCCAGAGATGGCTTATAATATAATAATAGTAGTGCTGTTGGATCTCCTAAGACAAAGAGCGCACGTGTGAACAGAGACAAATTTGTAAATTACACGGATTTTAATCGTGAGACGGACTATTTGGATTCAACGCTCAAATTTTGTCAACTTTGCGGTGTCTCAACCGTGCATGCGAAATAACAATTGTGACCAAAGAGAAGACAAAATCCTCTGTGAAACTCTTTTGATCACATTTTATTTATTATAAGAGAGCATGCAAGAAGTCTGTAAGGTTTTGGGGGGAAGCGGTTAGAAATAAGTTTTTTGAAGGAATAAAGATAACTATAAAAAGTCGTTTGCACTCGTGTAGTCGTTTCTTCAACAGGCTACTCTCGACAGAGCAGTGTTGGAAACCTCTGGAGATAGCTATGACTGTCAGGAAACAAGTCGCGAGACTGTCGTCGATTTTTTTTTCTTATAGTAGGGAGGTATTAAGAAAATGGGGGGGGGGGTGAACTACAGTACGTGTTTTAATGTTAACCATCTATCAACCATCCCTTACCCTGCTCCCTTAGCCTGAAACAGAAGCTCCCCCTGAACAACCGCCCCCTCCCCATCCCCATGCCCCCATCCGAGGAAAGAGTAGATCGCCGGGAAAACTCATAACAATAGCTTTATTGCTAGGCGGTTGGAGCGATGAAAAAAATTCTAAATTTTATCTTGCCGACAGTGAAACCAGTGAGAAAGAAAGAACAAGAAAGCCGCTGTGTGAAGGCTATAGGCTCGACTCCATATTTCTCTCTATGGATTATTGTGTCTGTCTAAAGAATGATTTCTGTCCACTGAAATGTGCTAGAATAATATGTATCTTCTATATATAATTATAATATGGTTTGATTTAATAAGCATTATCTATCTTTATATTGAATTAAAGTCACAAGTGGGGAAAAAATATGAATCCCGATTTAGAAAGTCTTTTCAATGATGTAACTGTGGAGATTCAAAACATAGAGCTGCTCAGCGATATCCACATCTTATGTATCCCTTCAAAGAACAAATAAATCGAAAACGAAAGTAGACCTTTTGATCTACCTCTAAATTTAGAGCAAGCAATGAATCTAACATGAACAGAACATGGTTTAGATCTATATTTGTTTTTAAATCTTTAACTTCTAGCACTAATGTATCTGATTATTTAGTTCCTAAATTTTCCTATTTACCGTTTCCATTTTGAATTAGAGCGGTAAGATGTAGATCAAGATCTACCGTTCTTTTCGCCTGAAACTCAAGGTTAAATTTGGTAACTTCAAAATGCGTGTTTTGTCTCCAGCAGACATGTTATAAAGGGCAGATCACTACAAAATCAACTGAGACCAATATTTTAGATGACTCCATAGACATAACAAATACAAAGTTAAGAACATTATCTTTTTTATAAGAAATGAAATAGGCTGCGTGAATAAATAAATATAACAGAATACGACCTGATGATGGGCAGAATATAGATGAGAAGGTAATGACATAAGATTAGTGGGAGAGAATGACCTCGGATGCCGAGTAGTGGGGCTGCTAGACTGGAGAACATGAAGTCATGGGTTCGAATCCTGGCAAAACTAGGCCCGCCGTTCTGTTCTTTGGGAAAGACAACTAACACGCTCCCACTCAACCCAGGTGCAAATGGATACAAAACCTGAGCCTCCATAATAGTAAGGAGGCTTAGGTACAAACATTAGCTAGGGAGCAAAAACGTGTGAGACAAACGTCTTGTCCAGGATGTGATTAATATCATCTGTTCCGCTTCACGCTATTGAAACTAGGATAAAATCCGGCTCTATGGGCCGTAACGGCTTTGAATGAACTTAAGTGAAATATATATCTAAGTCATATTGTTTAAAATAAAGGTTCATTGTCTGCCCTTTCCTCAGAGGAAGAACAGCATAAAGATGAACTAGACCTTTTGTGGGTTTGAAAATACATGTAATCCCTTTGAGACTCTGATTGCAAGAATAAGATAAACAAAGATCATATTTTAAAAAACCCAATAAAATTAGGCATCTAAGCTAGCGTTTAATGTGTGATCAGGTTCAATGACAGCTGAACAGACGGAATGAAAGTAAATCATAGACTGTGATAATCTTTTTCTACATGATAAGATCACACATAAATAGATACATTAAATATTACATTATATTACATACATATACATACATATACATGCATACATACATACGTATGTACGTACATAGTATTACATACATACATATGTACGTACATAGTATGCACATGCATACATATATATATATATATATATATATATATATATATATATATATATATATATATATATATATATATATATATATATATATATATATATACATACATGCATACATACATACATTCACACATATTACATACCTACATGCAATCATACATGCATACATACATACATACATACATACATACATACATACATACATACATACATACATACATACATACATACATACATACATACATACATACATACATACATACATGCATACATACACTTTGCCTAATGCGATCGGATTGGAGCATACTCATGATTTGCCTCCTCCTCCATTTCTGCCCCCCCCCCCCCCATCGCCATCGCAGAATGACAGTGGCTCTCTTTGAAATACCACGTCCTTCTCGATTTGGTCTATGAATAAATATTTGGGGTTGTCCGCCTCTATATCGTATATCGTATTTCAGCTCCTACAAGATGACGCCGTGAACGACTTCATTCATGCATTGCCAACAGTGACCTTTATACATTTCCTTGATCTTTTATGCGAGTTTCAAAGTCTGCCATCTTTGAGTCGTTGTTGCCGTGTGTTTCTCTTTGTTACTCTCAACATCTGCGTGTAAGCACCTTCGATTTTTTTATTTGTCAGTGCTTGAGTCAGAGTCAGAGTCTATGCCTCTGATCCATACATGACTACAGTAACTGTTTCAATTATCGCTTTGAGGAAGTTGATCTTGATCTCATCTGTCGGGTTTGACTTCGAGATTTCATCCAGTTCTACAGTGCTGACCATGTCTTACCTGTCAGTCCACTGACATATTTGAAGCAAGAGTTGAGCCATGCTCCTAAATGAAAGAACTCTTCAGC
>JAXRKP010000806.1:65000-92500 GCA_037039925.1 Doris montereyensis | reverse complement strand
AAATAAAGAGAAAACAAAAGGTGGAGGAGAATAGTCTATCTATATTCTAATTCTAGATCTAAACGATCTCCGAGATAAAGAGAGATAGTAAAATATTAATATAATATATAAGATCGAGATGAGGAAGGAAAAGAAGAAAAAAAGATCAAAGGGAAGAAAAGAATAAGAATTAAAAGATGAAGGAGAAGAAAAAAAGAAAATAAAGGGAAGAAGAAGAAAAATAATAAAAAATAGAAAACAAAAGATGAAGTTCGATTCTGCTGGTGGTGCTAAAGTGCGATTATAAATGCCCTTGCCATAAACTTGATATCACCCTGCATTGGTAACCTATTGTCACTTTGTACTTCATCGTTGAAAAAAGGAATATATGGTAAAGACTAATCATTGTCTACAGGCATGCTTAAATATATATTATTAATCAATAACACTATTTGATACAAAAATTAAACACCACTTAACCACTTTTTTTAGTTACATTCCCTTCCGGGCTAAATGAGACATCAATTCTTTTAAGGAGGGCCAAAGGTTGAGCTTGGTTTTTATGGGGGAGGGGGAGGAGGAAAGAAAGAAAGATAATCCATAACAATTGATGTCCCGGTGACGCAAGAAATCCTTAGCCAGATCGAAATAAATAGAAATAACGTTGCCAATGTTGTTTTTTCCTAATTGAAATGAAGTGAAAGAGTAGGGGGGGGGGGGGGTCTCCCTGAATAAAAGTCTAAGATAGAAAAGAGATACATTAATACTCAATAAATTACTTTATATTATATCTCTTTCAATGACAATGGACTGAATGACGTGCATACATACACTATTACCATCTCTGACCACATGCCTGTCTCCTTAGTGAACAGGTTCTGTTCTGTCTGTCTGCAGAACATTCCCCAAGTGAACACTTTAGATCTAGATGGATTATTGTCTAAAACAAGTACTTAATTTTGATTGAAATTGGATTCCATGATACCCCTCTTCTGGCTTATCTTCCGTATACGCCTATCCGTATTATCGCAATAGTGTTTGATGACCTTGTTTTGCTGTGAATCAGGGCTTCTTGTATTTGTCAGAGAGAACTCTCTCACTCAACTAATGAGTCTGCCGCTTTCGATCACGTGGTGTGTTTGTTAGAAAGAAACTTTGAAAGCTCTAAGCTGATCTTCCTGTCCTCAATGTCAAGAAAATGAATTTTATTTCCTGCTGCTACTTTCTTGAAGAAGGATTTACGTGTAACATGTCTATCTACATATTTTTTGTCTTGAAAGTGACCTAGAATACAACTGAAAGTGTAAATTTTGTTTTATTTCTATACATGTGTGTTGCAGTCGTCAAGCAGGATGATATGGGACCTGTTGCAAAAAGATTTTGATGGCTTGACATATATATATACTGCTATGTTCACTTTTATGTTATTGAATATTGACGACTTACAAAATTTCAATGGTGTGCCCAACTTTGAAAGTTCTACAAATGCTACTGACTACCATTTAGTTCGATGTAGATCTAATTAGTTAGACCGTATATATATGTTTTCAGATGCTATGAAGTCATTAAGTGGTTGATGTTGTGATTTGGAAGAGTGAGTGCGTTCCTACACACCAGCATGTCTGGACGAGGCATAGACCGTTTTGAAGATTTGTCTGCTCCTTCAGATCTTCTTCAAAGACTGTGCAGCGTTATCACAGGACTCAAAGGAGGTTTGTTTAGAAAAAACAACTTCATCTCAATTGATCAATTTAGAATCTAAATGTCATGTGAAATAATTTTACAATATTGATCTGGTCATTTCAATAGAGTGCCTAAGTGACAAATAAACATCATTTAGAGAAAAATACCCAAAACAATGGACTTAGAATTCCAAGTTTCAAATGGCTAAAAATGTGATGTGTTTCCATCACATCACTTTCATACTTTTCTGGAAGCATGAATTCTTTTTGTTCCCTAGGATTATCTCTCTGTCTCGTTTTTAACGAAAGTGGACATATATGCACACTATTGAAATGACTCCTTCAATTACAAAACTGGTCTGAACAGTTTGGAGTCAAAAGGTGATCATAAGTAATCTTAAGTTATTTAATTCTTGTTTGATTATAAAATAGATGTAGATCTCTATATATATATTTAAAAAGATAATAATTACACATTGAACATGTGTGTACTATGTTTTGAAACTATTGTGATATAGTTTGAAATTTTTTCTATTTTTTTCTATAGATGTTGTTACATCTTTTCTTTCTTTATAATCAGTTACCATTCTACCTTTGACTTTGAGTGTATGTTTAATAGTTACCCGAAATGATCTTTTTCCAGGCTGCCCTGTCCTGACCTTTTCTGTTTCCTTTTGTGAAAGTTAACTTTCTTTTTACAAAGCTTTAGTGCCTCTTTTATATCTTCGTCCCATTTTCTCCCAAGGTCTACCTTTTGGTCTTTTACCTGGGTTTTAGCATTGTATATATTAGCTATTTTCTTTTTATTCATTCTGTTTACATGCCCAAACCATGTGAGTTGATTTATTTCTATCTTAGTTTTAATGTCATCTGCTTTGGTTTGATCTCTTATTTTTGTGTTTCTGATTTTGTCTCTTTTAGTTTCCTTACTCTTCTGAGATATTTCATTTCAGCTGGCTGTACTCCACTGTATTCCCTACTGTCAAAGGTCAGGTTTCATTGCCATAAAGGAGAGTAGCACAATAAACTGTGTTTTATGCTGTCATTTTGGTTTTTGTTGACAATTCTTGTTTACCTACAACCTTTCCTAGGTGATTATATATTATCATTGCCTTTTGGATTTTCTGGCTGATTTCTCCTATTACTTTTCCCTCTGAGTTAATCATTACTCTATGTAATTGTAGTTTTGAATTTGTTCTAATTTTTCTCTGCCCGGTTCATGGCTTTGTGTTTTGAAAATATTTTTTCCATGTTTCCATGCTTTGGTCATCTCCCCAGACAGCTCACTTTTGATTTCCTTTCTTGACGTTTTTGTCCAAACTCTTCCCATTGTTTCTGATTTGCCTTTCTCACGTAATCTATCCTATCCTCTGGCCTCTTTGTTTGCAAGTATTACTTCCAGGCATCCTTATTTTCTTTGATCTTAGTTTTGACATTTTCATTCACCATGCTGTTCTTTTCCAATCTCCTTTAATTTTTTCCCCATCACAGACCTCTTCAGTGCAACTGAGAAATGTTTCCTTATATATATATTTCCACTTTTCTTCGATTGTACTATCCTTCAGATCAATCTGCCTTTCACTTAGATCTTTTTTATTCTAGATCGATTTATTTACTTCCTCTATTTTGAGTTAAGTAACTTTTTTCTCTTTCCTTTTCTGTTTGTTTTCCTGTCAATAATGTCATTTTTGCAGTCACCAGGTGATGATCACTAAATATATCAGCTCATCTTGCATCCGTTGTACTGTAAAAAAAAGGAGCTGCTAACTATTATGTAGTCTATGATTGACTTTTCACTGAACTGTCTTCATTTACTCTTGTATATAAAATTTGTGAATATCTTTATGAGGAAAAAAGGTGTTGTCTTCATTTACTCTTGTTTACTCTTGTATACTTGTGAATATCTTTATGAGGAAAAAAGGTGTTGGCTATATTCATGTTATTCTTTAGGCAAAAATCTATAAGTCTCTCTCCATTCGGAGAAGTTGTTGTCTCTCCTTCTTTACCTATGACTCTTCCTGATGTGTCATTATTGTTGCCTACTCTAGCATTTAAATTTCCTAAAACCATTAGTTCTTATTTGGGTTTGAAATTCTCTGCAGCTATTTGTAAATTGTTTTCAAAGATATTTTTTTCTTCTATCGCGCATCTTCGTTTGGTCCTTCTTTGGCAGCATCTTTGTTTGGTCCACTTCTTTGATGGCATCTTCGTTTGGTCCATAAGCTATTAATAATTTAATTTCTTTTCCTTTTTGATTTAATGTTAATCTCTAATAACCTCGAGCTAATGAATTTCCAACTTTCTAGTAGCTTTTCATGTCTTTTATACATTAGGAGGCTTACTCCTGCTCTAGTTCTATCCTTTACATATATCTACTCCTGAAAACATTAAAGTATGATTAGGTCTTGCATTTTCTATTCCTTGTCAGTTTTTATTTGTTTCTGTGATAAACAAAATATCTATTGAATTTTCTGATTCTTCTTCTTCTGCCCTTTTTACCTCGCTGAGAATCATAAGCCATCAACAAATAATCTCCAATCACTTGTCTCCTGGGTCAGTCTCTCCATAGATTTCCATGTTTGCCCCGTTTTCTTCAATTCTCCCTCCAGTTCTCTTCTCCATGTAGCCTTTGGCCGATCCCTCGATCTTTTACCCTGTGGGTTCCATGTTAGGCTCTGTCTTTTATTGTGTTGGATTCCCTTTTAAGCGTGTGGCCTATCCACCTCCATTTCTTTCGTTTTAAATCTTTTTCAGTTGATGCTTGTCCAGTTCTCCTCAGACATCTATTTATGAATGATTGTATTTTTTGTAGGGTAGTTTTTGTGGTTTTCCATGTTTCTGAGCCATATGTTAGCACTGACTTGACATTTGAGTAGAATATCCTTTATGATTCTTCAGCTAATTCTACTTTTATTGCTCTGACATTCCATGTCTCAAAAATCAAAGTCTGTGTTCGTTTCCAGAGCCGTCTTCTGAACTTCAGTGCGGGTATATCACCTTTGTTGCTCTGAATCGGTTGGTTTTGGGTAAGCAGGTAATTAGCCCTCTGTATCCTACGTAGGTGCTGGGGCTGCCATCTTGAGGCCCCCTACCAGGCCTTAGTTTTGATATTCTATTAGGGGTTAACTCCCTTAGCCTTTGGTCTGCCAAGACCAACCTGCAAGGCAGCAGGTTTTAATTTTCTTGTGGGGTTGACTCCAAGGCAGCAGGTTGATATTTTCTGTCAGGGTTAACTCCTATCCTTTGGTTAGCCAAGACCCACTTGCAAGGCAGTAGGTTGTGATTTTGTGTCGGGGTTAACTCCCCTATCCTTTGGTCAGCCAAGACCACCCTGCAAGGCAGCAGGAGACCCACGGAGGGCGTGACCGTCTATTCCCTGTACAGGGGCAAACACCTGTCCACTAGCCGGTACATAATTTTTCAAAAATATATATATTGTAACCAATGAAGAGTTCATTCACAAAAATTTGTTGTTTTTACAGAAGCTGTCTTGCCCCACTTCCAGTTTGCGCTGAGTTTGCTAGCAAGGTGAGTACTACTTACAATGGCTTTTTTCAATTGTGTGATAATTAACAGACCTTTAGGAATGTCTTAAAAAACAATTATATCTAAATAAATAAACTCAGACACCACAATACCCACTAGCACCATATTTCACATATATATGTTTTAAATAGTCAGTTTTAGGTTCTTAGCGAAGCAATTACATCGAATCAAATCAGTCATTGAATTGATTGGAAAGGAAATTGTTTGCCATACTCGAAATAACGCCGTCCCAGATAAAAGGTTTTCTAAATTTACCACAGTTTCAGAGGCCTAACTTATAAAGAGAATTCATAATCTACCATTATCTGCGGGCATACTTGTATTTTAATATTTTCGTCAGTCCTGACATTTTGATTATCTATATTTAATTCTGAGTTGGCCGTTCTCTGTGTGTCAAACAAAGACTCTGTTGCCATGCCCCCAAAAGTAACCATATTTTGGATGAGGTTTCTAAAGGATCTCAAGATCGTTTTCATTTGAGAAATGTTTTCCGGCAAAAGTGACATTTAAGGAAAATGTCATTGCTGCTCTGTCTTTGCATAGAATTTTCATACACCTCAGCCGTCATCTTAAACGGGTTTTATAATTAAAAAATTGGCATGGTATTGCTCATGCTTACCCTGGTAACTTCAGAATCGAGTATTAACTCGATTTCATAATCATACTTGATATAACTCAGAAAATAGTGGGAAACAGTGGTCCAGAGGCAAGGTATCTGCCTCTCAGCCAGAAGGTTGTGATTTCAAGTCCCAGCAGGTGATTGAAAAGTTTTCTCAAGTTTTTCAAGTAAAAGCCACCAGCCTGGTGTAGGTACAGGGATCGATACCTAGTCCCATCAGAGAGACGTACAATGAAAGGAGGTCCCGTGTGCAGATCACAACACTCTGTGTATTTTAAAGATGCTTTGGCTGTTTACAGTGCAGGTTTGGCAAAATTAAAAATCCTGCCAAAAACCGAGGTCACATTAGTTGTGGATGTGGATAAAATGAAATTAAATGAAATCAAACAAAAAACTTGAGGAATAATATGCTTTTGTATATATATATTATTAGTTAATTGTCTTTGAATTTATGTACATGCCAGA
The DNA here is from genome assembly GCA_037039925.1 of Doris montereyensis. NCBI lineage: Eukaryota > Metazoa > Mollusca > Gastropoda > Nudibranchia > Dorididae > Doris > Doris montereyensis. Next base: position 86,209 of record JAXRKP010000806.1, on the reverse strand, counting down.
AAATTAGGCAGATTGGTAGCAATTTCTTTGTTTATTTAGTCAGAGATAATTTTATTAAATTTCCTTAGTGAGAAATTTCATATTATTTTGCTGATAAATGTTTTTTCAGCATATAAACGTTTGTTAATGTGTTTTACTTTTAAGATGAGAACCAGTTATAGATGGAATCTCTTGGTAATGGACAATAAACTGTATTTCTTTTCTGGATATTTATATTGTTGTTTTAAGAACCTGTATGCCTCTATTGCTTATTTGTTTTTCATATTAATTATAATAAATATAATGTGTATGAATTCATGCTATTTTATTTATTTTTGTTTCTACATTGCAAGAATAGTTAGTGTCTACAGTTTTATCACAGTCCTATTCAAAATGAATTCACTGGAGTAAAATGATTTTCTTTCAGTTCCCCTGCCAAAGATATTGATGAATTTCACACAGTTGAACAAATCAAAAGACAGTGTAGGTATTTTATATGTCGTTCTGTTTTAACTAAGTAGGTAAATTATTTGTGTTTACATGAATAGTTTTCACTCTCACAACAAATTAAAATGTTGGACCAATGACAATACTACAGAAAATGTTCAATAGCCTTTCACTTTGACTGATCCTGTGACCGAATCATGATGAAAGAAACAGACCCTCCTGTTTTATTGCTTTCACAAGTGCGTATCGCCCCCACCTGTGGCAACACATTCTTTTCCAGACCTAATACCTATCCTAAGCAATGCTTTCTATTCCTTTCAAAAGGCCCTCGTTACCTGTCTTGTCTGTCACGTTCCCTCCTCCGTTGTCTGTTGCATTACATGGTATGGGTGACCATCATTCTTTATTCCTGTTCTTCCCTTCCTACAGCTCAAAAGTAATCTTCCTCCTCTTTCCGATCAGCATCCACTCCTTACGCAATGCAGTGGTTTTTCACATCTTCCTCCCACTCAAACTCCCTTTCTACAAAGAAGTCAGATTGATTTGCGGCTCTGTTATGTCTATACACTTCAACTAACTGCCCTCCCTCTTGTCCAGATACCACATGCCATCATGAACAAGTGAAATGATCTGCTTTAGATATCAAAGTCCCTTTGATGCTCGTCATTAACATGATGACATCTTCAACCTTCCCTTGTACTTTCTATGACCCTCTGTTCTCATTCATGTGTGAAAAAGAGGAAGAGATATATTTTGATAGATTTTACGTTTGATATAATCCTCAACACAATGCCTCCCTAATTAATCATTATTGAACATGGTTTCTTTCTATCGAATGAAGGTAACACCCTCCATTCAGGTTGACCATAGGTGTGCAATGTGACTGGCCATTTATATGACGTATGAATCATTGTTTCTTATTTGTGGGTGAAATCTTTTGGATTGTTACTAAAGTAATCGACAGCTACCTACAAGTTGTGTCACACAAATATAATATATTATTATCAGAATCTCTCTCTGTTTCTGTCTGTCTGTCTGTCTGTCTGTCTCTCTCTCTCTCTCTCTCTCTCTCTCTCTCTCTCTCTCTCTCTCTCTCTCTCTCTCTCTCTCTCTCTCTCTCTCTCTCTCTCTCTCTCTCTCTCTGCTCTGTCTCCTCTCTCTTCAAAACTCCCTTTCTCTCTCTTTCTCTCTCTCTCTCTCTCTCTCTCTCTCTCTCTCTCTCTCTCTCTCTCCTCTCTCTCTCTCTCTCTCTCTCTCTCTCTCTCTCTCTCTCTCCACTCCCACCTCTCCCCCTCCTTCACACTTTCACACACACACACACACATACACACAGTGACATATAATACAAAGACACATGGTAAGTAATGTATTATCATTGAGTTGGGACATCTGGCATCTGTTTGCTCTTTATCCATCCACATAATTTCAAATGAAATTCATGTACAGTACTTTAGAAATTGACATTTTGTATACATTTTACAAGTTAATTCATGTGAGTCGTGACGATGGACAAAGTGTATTTGTGAGCAATGAGTTCAAGTCCACGGTCAAACACTCTTGTTGTGTTCTCTTCACCCATCCACATAATTCCAAACTAAATTCATGTCACTCTCTTTTATCTCTAAAATTTGTGACAAATTCTGGAAACATACATTTTTCAAGTTAATTGATGTCAGTCCTTTTATTGAAAGGTGTCAGTCATGATGCTTTTTATTGTAAGTGGACAAAGTTGTTTCAACTTTCTCACATATATCTCTGTCTCCTCGAGGATTTTATCCCCATCCTGTCACTCAGCTTTTATTGACACAGCAACTATTTGCATTGAACTTATAATTTTATTGAATTCATATGGTAAGTAATGTATTATCATTGAGTTGCATCTGGCATCTATTTGCTCTTTGTCCATCCTGATAATTTCAAATGAAATTCATAATCAAGAAATTGACATTTTGTATACAATTTTGACATAGGAATCTCATGTAGATTTTATTGACAATGGAACGATTCTAGTTGAAGAGTAATAGAAAGATTCAATGTCCACGGCCAAATCACCCTTTTGTGTTCTCTTCACCCATCCACATAATTCTCAAACTAAATTCATATGTAACCTTACTAAAATTTTGACAATACAAATTTTATTGCAAAACACAGTCACGACTGACATATTGACTTTCTAAAGTGTTCTATCAAATTTCCGTTTCTCTGTAAAAATTGACATCGACCTATAACTGTCTTTTTTTCATCAACATTCTGTCATTCTACTTAAATTTAATTGACAAATAAACTGATAACAATAACGAAAATCGTTAAATTGACCTATTTTAACACACGTGAAAATGACAAGATTTTTTGACATATGTATATCCTGAATATATGTAACTCTTTCTAGTTTAAGGGAATAAAAGATTCCAGCTAGATTTTTATTGAAAACTCACCTCAGCTAGATCACGTTTTAAACATTATCAAGTCCTAGGGACGTTGTAACACTCAGCTTTTTATTGTCACTGCCTAGATTTTATTGACATATGTAACTCATAACTCAGCTAGATTTTATTGACATATGTAACTCCTGCTAGATTTTATTGACATATGTAAACTGTTCTATCAAATCAGCTAGATTTTATTGACATAAACTCATAACTCAGCTGAGATTTTATTGACTCATAACTCAGCTAGATTTTATTGACATATGTAACTCATAACTCAGCTAGATTTTATTGACATGTGTAATCATAACTCAGCTAGATTTTATTGACATATGTAACTCATAACTCAGCTAGATTTTATTGACATATGTAACTCATAACTCAGCTAGATTTTATTGACATATGTAACTCATAACTCATCTAGATTTTATTGACATATGTAACTCATAACTCAGCTAGATTTTATTGACATTTTGCAAGTCCTGGTAACTCAGGCATGTGTAACTCACCTTTTTTATTGACTCATATGTAACTCATAACTCAGCTAGATTTTATTGACATATGTAACTCATAACTCAGCTAGATTTTATTGACATATGTAACTCATAACTCAGCTAGATTTTATTGACATATGTAACTCATAACTCAGCTAGATTTTATTGACATAACTCATAACTCAGCTAGATTTATTGACTCTCATAACTCAGCTAGATTTTATTGACATATGTAACTCATAACTCAGCTAGATTTTATTGACATATGTAACTCATAACTCAGCTAGATTTTATTGACATATGTAACTCATAACTCAGCTAGATTTTATTGACATGCAAGTCATTAGAGTGTTCACATTTTTCAGTGGTCATTCAGAACAAGGCTCATAACTCAAAAGTGCAGCTGTATTTGGAGACCTGCATCTCCATAACTCAGCTAGAGACTGCAATCTCAGGTAAGGAGTTAAGAATTTATTGTGATCAGAGGTAAAAGAAATATGGATTTTAAACTCAAGCTAATTTTATTGAGTTTGAAATATTTTCTGTTCACACATTAAATTGACTTAAGTGCTGTTGTTCAATAGGTACAAAACAGTACGAAATAGTTTCTCATCAGAATTTTATTGTAGGCTTCATAGAGCCTAAAGTTATTGAGAACTTCGTTTCTGTTCACTTATTGAACAAGTAGTTTGAAATGACTTTGGGTCAGGTCTTAAGGATACGGAAGGAAAGAAATCAATGTCAGATAATATCTCAGAGTTTTTTTAAGACCCTCTCAAAACCTTTTTCATTTCTTTTTCCCCTTTTGAAATTAATCCAATGTCAGAAGAAACAGTTAAAAATCCTAAGTGTGAGGTAGGCTCATTGGTTTGTTAACTTTCAGTTTGTAAGTCATTTTTATAATTGCTGACTAGCTTTATGGGATGATATTAAAACAAAAAAATTTTTGCTGTCCTGAAGAAAACAAAAAGCCATTTCTTTGGTGTCACATCATATTCATTTTTGTTTTAACATTTTTTCACATGTGCCTTACATTTACATTCAGGGTTAAATCGTAATTAATGAAGAAAAATAATTCCAGACCCATTACAGTGTATTTACATTGTCATTCATGTTTGGAAATACCTGTAAAAATCTTTTTGTTGTTGTTAGTTTGTAATTGTTTGGGATTTGTTTGTTGTTCGTTGGTTTGAGGACAAGACCGAATAGGGCTTCTCACTCAAGGATTGGCATGTTGAAGACATTCGGTGTCAATGTTTTTTATTTGTTGAACGCGTGTCGATCCCGTGACACAAGACCTTTCTCAGATTTTCTCACCTTGATCAAAGAGAGACTGTCTGGTAGACCTATCTAGTCAGCAGTGCTCATTATCAGCACTGAGTCAGGAAGGGCGGGTAAGGGTGACCACAACTAAAACAGCAAAGACTAGTTGCATAATTGTCATGCGGATGTGGTTTTAACATAGATGTAGATGCCATACACACACATACATGTGTGACAGATTTTGTCACTGCGACGAGGCAAGAAGAGGTAATCAAGGTTATTTTTCACAGGAATTGATTCATTAAATGCAACAAATTGAAGGACTTTCGAAAACCTGTTCCATTTTGGTGAAGTCGAGCCAGCCATTGTTGCATTTTGGTGAAGTCAAGCCAGCCATTGTTGCATTTTGGGGAAGTCAAGCCAGTCATTATTGCATTTTGGGGAAGTCAAGCCAGCCATTGGTGCATTTTGGGGGAAGTCAAGCCAGTCATTGTTGCATTTTGGGGAAGTCAAGCCAGTCATTGTTGCATTTGGGTGAAGTCAAGCCAGCCATTGTTGCATTTTGGGAAGTCAAGCCAGTCATTGTTGTATTTTGGGAAGTCAAGCCAGTCATTGTTGCATTTTGGGGAAGTCAAGCCAGTCATTGTTGCATTTTGGGGGAAGTCAAGCCAGTCATTGTTGCAATTTGAGGGGTACTGAGCATTGTATGATTCGGTTACATGAAAAAAACCCGGGCATTATGACGAATCATGCATTTTGGTGGCGTGCAATTTGGCGGAGACTACTGCACAGTAATCGGATGATGTCAATGTGGGATGATTTATTAGATGAGGGTAAATTTGATCCTGGTTTGTAGGATTTGGCTACATAAATGTATGTTTAGATTAACTTACTGTGTCCTAAGCTTTTGACAATGCTGTTCTTACTGGTGACTAGAAACAGATAACTCTGATATTTCACTGCTTCACAGGTTCTTCTGAAGAACAAGGGGGCTGTATTGAAGCTCCTTCTTTCACTAAACTCAACAGAGTCGAGCGAACCTCAGGTAATCAAAACTTTCCCAAAAAATGTCATTTTGATTGCTTTAGATCTAAATATATTTTAAATTGTATTATTATATTGTTATCATAATATCAATAACTGAAGATTTTATACATCTTTTAGGGTAATTTATACATATGTGCCCAATTTATTGCACAGACAAAATTTGTTGTTGTTATTAGGTCCACATCTATCCACGCTGTCAATCAGGGCTGGTGGCACTCCACAAACTCCTAGAGACAAAATTCTCTCCTTAAATCCCCAAAGAATTTCTATTTTGTATATTTTCCTCTCAGAGAAATCCACAAAATTTCCACTCATGAGTGACTCAGCCTGACACTCTCTTGGCTCTCAAGACACTAATGTGGATTCTTGATGCCAGACCTAAATTTCTATAAAAACAAGTTTTAAAACATAGTAGTAATGTTTCAGTGTCCAAGTAATCAATCTGTATGAACTTGAAGAAGTCAAAAAAAGAAGTTAAGTTCCTTTAAGGCCATTACGGCCCACAGAGCCGGAGCTTATTCCGATTTACATAGCGTGAAGTGGAACGGGTGACAATAATAACCTCCTGGACATGACGTTGGTCTGAAGCAGATTTTTATTCCCACGGTAGTGCTTGTACTTATTTGCACCTGTGTCCAGAAGGGAAAATACGTGTTATGGATCTTTGCTAGGATTCAAACCTGGGATTTCATGATCCTGAGTCCGACAGCCTTACTATTTGGCCACCGACGTCATTCATGATGAACTTGAAGACAATTCTTTAAATGGACAAAAAGGATGGTATGAATTCTAGAATTCTAGCATATTTTCGAGAAAGCCTGATAGAATGTCCTAAGAAATTTTGCTTTGCTGGTGCTATGAGCTCTACTGATTCTACACCCTTAGAAACATATAACAAAGGCTGTTCATAAATGTCTCTATGTGATTTAATAATGTGAAGAATAGATGGTTTTCCACCTTATTGTAAGAATCTAAACCACTGGCTTTGATATTTGATTAACCCTTTTCATGGGGGTCCACGTATCTTTGCATGCCGCTGGTCGCTCTAAGCACACCTACGCTAATGGCGGGTCCCGTACATTTGCATCACTCCCGGCCTTCTAGCAAGACAAAGCGTTAGTGGCGGGTCCCGTATAATTGCAGTGCACTCAAAGATGGGTTTGGAAATGCCTCTTTTCTGACCAATTACGCAGATCAACCCACACCAAACAGAGAAAGTCTATTATTCTAAAGGGGTGAAAGTGATAGTTCATTTCCGAGTCTAACACACACTCGATATATTTCTTATAAAGAGATGCAACAACACACAGGAGCTCTATCTCAAATGCTGGCTGTGGATCCTCTGCAAACTGGACAAAAACGAAAGACTTGTATTCGTATGACCGACACAACTTCTGGACAGATGTCAATTATTTTAGTAAGAAACTCCACCCACAAGCAATAAATAGTGATTGATATAAAGAAAAGATGTCAGTGGCCAATCACATTGCACACCTATGTTCAGCATGAATGGAGGGCGTGACCTTCAGTCAATAGAAAGAAACCATGTTCAGGGTTGACTAATCAGGGGAGCATTGTGTTGATTGTTATATTGTCAAACGTCACATACATCAAAATACATCTCCACATCTTTTTCACTTAAGAATGAAGAGATTAGAGATTTACTATGGAAAATTGAAGCTTTCATCTGAGTTCAGCGACCAGCAACAAATGAACTTTGATCTCTCAAACGGGTCCATTTCACATGGTCATGATGACATGTGGCATCTGGACAAGAGGAAGGGCGGCTATTTGAAGTGTATCAACATTAGAAACTACAAGAGTCTATCTTCCTACTGTATAGAAAGGACTAAGGAGGAGACTGACATCCAGAAGTGGAGGAAGATGTGAAAAACCACTGGATTGCGTAAGGGGTAGGGACTGTTTGGGAGGAGGTGGATTGCTATTGAACTGTAGGAAACAAAACGATGTTCACTTATGTCATTGTAAAGGAGAAGATAGGGTGATACTAGTTATAGATATGGGTAGGGAGGGAGTTTTCAAAAGCATGGGAAGCATGTAGCTGAGGAGAGGTGTTAGGTCTGGGATAGAGTGCGTTGCCACAGCTGGGGCGATACTCACTTGTGAAAGCAATAAATCGGAGGGCCTGTTTCTTTCATCATGGGAGTGTGTTACCTATGCACATTGGACTGGGTCATGGGATTAGCGAAAGGTGGTTGGACATTTCCTCTAGTAGTAGTGTTATAGTTTCATCATTTTATTTACATGTGAGAATGAAAATGATTGCTTTAGAAATAAAGATAAATGTTGTTCATTGAAACTCTACTACATAAAATTGGACACAACCAGCCACGCTATTATTGAATGACTGGAGTAAAGCCTGCCCATGCAGCGACGTGTCCCCCCCCCCCCTCCCGTTCTATAAGTCCTTTCACACACATCAGTTGGAAGCATCACGGCAGTTGACACCACTGTCGGCATTGCGAGTCCCTGACCGAGACGGAAATTCACATTTTTATTGCTACCAAAACGAGAACACAAAAGACTCTTACAACACATAGTGACTACGGGCAGAGTGGGGATGGTGGTGGTTGTCAATGTTGTGCAGCACTACTACTACTACTACTATTAGTGAAGGCAATGACATAAGTTAATATGAAAGCCCCACAGGAACAAGACGAGACAAATACAAGGAATAGACAGAAAAAAATCCTGGCCACCATGGGGATCGAACCCGCGACCTCTGCGTCAGCACCCATCGCGCCTCGCCATGAAAAGAAAGCGTGCTACCAACCGACCTAACTCCGCCCGTCAAATTCGTCAACTTTTCCTCCACCTCTCGTTCATCCCCTGTACCCACCCCTTCATATTCACCAACCACCAGTAGTAGTGGTAATGTAACAGTCTACACTTCTGGACCACTGACCTTTGATGTCAATATCCCCGCTATCTCCGTTCATCTCTTTTACCCGTCCCTTCACACACATTGGTTGGTAGCAGCACGGCAGTTGACACTACTGTTGGTCAACAGCACTTTGATATAATCGTCCATCGGAGGCATTGCGAGTCTCTAATCGAGACAAAAATTCACATTTTTATCGCCTTACTAAACAACGAGAACAAAAAAGACTCTTACACTACGTAGTGACTATGTCATGAAGGAAAATATGGAAGAATGCAAGGCGAAGATGACGGAAGCAAGAAAAAGAAGAAGTGAAGAAGTTACAAAAATGGAAGGAAAACCAGACACACGTTATCATATTTCATTCAAACTTCATAAGCTTATTTCAGTTATTCATGTCTTCAGTTTGTCAACAGCGTTTTTTTTGTTTTCTTTGAAAGTGTTCTTTTATTATTATGTTGACATTATAAAGCAAAAAAAATTTATAAAATTTGTTCTTTTTTTTGGGGGGCAAAAATAGCGTGACAAAATTGACAGAAGGTCAGTGTAAACATCCTGTACAAATTACAAGCACATAGAACCCTTAGTGACTGAAATATGGACCTAAAGTTTGCAAATAAATCCAAGATGACGGGTGTTTTTTAGTGTTACCATGGCAACAGAACTAAAAAATTGAAAAATTTTGCCTCAGTTCATTGTGGTATCCTTTTACACTAATGTGCCCCCAAAACTCGCAATTAAAATAAAAGCAGTATTAGGAAAACAAGTACCCTTGTGCCGCATTTCCCTTAAATGTTTCTCAAATTCTCTTCTCTTGCATTCTGGACAACAGAGAAAGCTGACAGGTGCAAGTCTGTTTAGTCAGGGGCTTCCTTCACACCAAGTGTCAACACCATACAATGCTGTCGCAAAGTCACCAAAAAAGGTAAACCTGTGTGTGTATATTAGTTTTTAGTGACTGGTTGTTAGATTATTTACCCATGGCCACTGTAATTCCCAATTGAGACAGATTTGAAAAGGAGGAGACGGAGATGGATAGGCCGCACAGTGAAACTGCCTGTCAAACACAACGACTTACAGCTTGACATGGAATCCCAAAGGGAGCAGATTGAGAGACCGGCCAAGAACAAGATGAAGAAGAGAGATTGAGGTGGAGATGGCAAGACTTGCATAAAAAGACCTGAAGAAAGCTAGAAATGTTTGCACAACATATGAACAATTGGCAGTTTTTTTGTTGATGACTACTTCTTCTTCTTCTTCTTCATGGTGACTGCCTAACTCAATTATGGAGTATTACTGTCAGCATACAAGGCTTATGCCCCACAAGGAGCTGAGGAGCTAAGAAGAAGAAAAAGAATTGCAATTGTAATCTTATGGCTGTGGGGCAAGATTATTATATGTCTTGTCAATATTGAAGCTGCAGAAAGTTCAATCACTCTTTGTTTTTAATCCTTGTTTGTTTGGGACTTAAAAATATGTTTTAATGTGTTTATTACTGAATGCTTCCACTTGATTTTTGTAACAAGACTTCGTTATTCATCTTCATGCCTACAGGTCAAATCAAGTGGCTCAAGCATACACTCACAAGGTCATACATCATCCTTGACCGTGTCGGGGGGTTCTCAGTACACAGGGGGCAGCAGTGGTATCAGCAGTATCCATGGTAGGGAGTTTGACCAGCACGGCCCAAGCCCCGTACATCAGTCCTTTGCTCCCAGGTATACAAATATTGTCGCCACACTTGGTGGGTTATCAGGTGTTGCTGCTTGGGTCTACTCCTTTGGTTTTGCTTTGAAAAGAATTCCTTTTTATGTAATGTCTGTCATTTTGCTATTTTTCCTCTTTATCTACTCTGAGTTTATGGCATATGGGAAATGTGACTGTGACCACTTCTGCAATTTCACTCTTGTGTTTCTTTTTAGAAACAGTAGTGACCGCCTAAATACCATACGAAATGTCCGTTTTGCCTAAATGCCCGCCATCTCAGTGAAACCAAATTTTTTCTATATAAATTGCCCCTCTAAATGCCCGTTTGAAAACCAAGATTTTCCCCTAAATGCCTGGTCTCAACGACAACTGCAGGTATCTTTTTCTCCAAAGTATCATAAAATATGTCTGTAATTGATTGAATATTCTGTTTTTCTTTATCATACATGTAATCCGATCGCTAATCTAATAGGGCTTATGCCCGTCAACAATGTGCCATGCATTGCAACCACCCTTCATTGTAGAACCTAATGTAACAAATGTTAACCAATCTTCTCTTCATAACTCCACCTAATGTAGAGCACATCCTCTGTCCCATTGGATCACTGGTTTGTCATCGGGCAATTAGAATTGAACAGTCTTCCAGACTCCGCCCACATCTCTTTCTTGATGTCATAAGTGGCATGCAATCACCTGGCGTCTTTAAACTGGACGCTCATTGCGATCGAGGGTCAAAGTGTGAACAGTTATTTTAATTGCCGTATTGGCCGTATCCAATGTGACTTTGGGTCTTCGTGGTGAGAGACGGTCAACCCATCCACACGCTCACTACCTCAGCGTTAAAAAGTGTACTGGTTTCCAGGTTTCCCCTTTTCTCGCAATAAATTTTTTGTACAGCTGATGACTTTTCCAAAAACAAACCATCTGGCTATGAATCTTTATGCTTAATTGTTGTCTTAATTTTAACATGACAATTATGAATCGAAGGAGTTGTAAGATTCGTGTTAATTTATTCACACATTGGTCCCATTGGATGAGGCTTTTCTTTATCCGCTTTTTCTCATCCAAATTTGCATAATTACTTGTCATAGGTCTCGTGATTATAGTGTGTGTTATGCCAGTTAATGAGGAAGCAAACATTGGATCAAGTCCTTTTTCCCTTAGTTTCCATAGTAACAACTTGAATTTTGCACAGCTACATACAGATCTACTTCTTTAAAAAAATTGAATAAACCAGGAAATGATTTAGAAAAGCTTCAAATCCTGGACGAAATTGGCAAGTCACTAGGGAAACCCAAAGTCACAGAAATAGGCCTACCCTCAAATTGTTGCCCCTGACCTACTTTCGCCTAAATGCCCATTTCGCCTAAATGCCCCTTTTGTCTGCTTCCCAAGCACTGGGCATTTAGGCGGTGACTACTGTATCATGAAGTCATCCATGTCTTTTTGTTGTAGATTAGATGAATGATTGCCCTTCAGGGATGATTACAAGTTTTTTTAATTGAATTGAATTGTATTAACATTTAACAAGTGATAACTAAATAGAGTTCCTTTACACATCCGATGGCTTAAGAAAAAACCCAGTTTGATTTGGGTACAATGTTTAAATGTGTAATATGTATCTTCTTTTGCTGGCTTTCCAACAAACCGCCGAGTTAAAAGAACACAAATCATTGTAATGGAAGAATTTTGAATTTTTAAAAAGATGAAGATTTTTTTAAAAGAGGCATTTCACCACGATTCAGGTTTTAACTTTTCTACAGACTATACATACATCCATGAACAAAGAGAAGATAACAATGTGAATTTAGTCCGTATTCCTACTCAGGTACTGGTACACGTTACTTTACAGTAAGATTTTTGTCCCCTCAACAGGCCATTTCATTCAAAGTCCTTTCAATTCCCTTGGGAGCATGCAGTACAACTGCCTGTGTAGTGTTTCGGGCTAACACTGACAAGGTCCTTCTCTGCCTAAAACTAGGTACCATTTTGAAAGCACAGTGTTGTGGGAAAAGTCTACGATTTTCCATTGACACAAAGACGTGAAAGCCTCCAAGTTTATTTCACTGGAGAATTTTTTATCCATAGATTGCTTTGTAAGTATAATCATGTTTTAATACGCAGCCACTGTTTTTATTTCTTTTGATCTTTTTTACTCTTCAGCTATCTGCCAACACCAGCCATTGGAGGAACGGATTCATACACTTCATCTGGTCATGCACACAAAGTTAGAACCATTGCTATTTTTGGCAACAAACAGGAAGAAAAAGGTATAGAAGGAGGTTAATACTTATGATATATTTCTAGCAAATTATAGGTTCATTTTCCCTCTTAAGCAAGCCTGTCTTGATAGAGGTTCCACTGGATGAAACATTGTTTTTCTTTCTGTTTCTCTCTGTGGGCTGATTTCAATTTTCAGAATTTCATTTATTGTAGGATGTCTCGATGTGGCTTCACAGCAATCCTGAATTTCTTTAGTTTGCAGTACCTCCTGGAACTTTCATGTCAAATCAAGTCAGCCCTATCATTTGCCTATAAAATATCACAATGAATTATTGTAAATAGTCATGAAAACAACAAAAATATGTTCTGATGCCATATGTATTAGTAGTGTCTGGGACTTGGAGTCGGCAGTCTGATTTGAGACCAAGAGGTCCTAGGTTCAAATCCTAGTTTTGCTAGACACAATATTGTATCGCCTGATCAATGCCACAAATACCACAGTTAAGCTCTTAATGGGCCTTTAAGAATTGAAGAAATTTTAAAATTAAGATAAAAAAATGTGCATTTATAAATTTTAAAATTGTTAATTTATTGATTTAGTTAACCATATTGAAAAGAAAGTATTTACCTTGTCTCAAATTTATTAAATTTTTGTCAGGTTTTCTCTCCACTGAGAATATTCTTTTCTGATGGTCTTTGGGTTAGTGTACGCTAGACATGCTATCTTTGTCTTCTTCTAATGGGACTGGGATGTCTTGAGCTCTCGAGAGAACCTAGAAACCTAGAGCATTGTGCTTACTTTTCTCAGCGGGCGAAAGGCTAGTTACGTATTCTTTCGGTTCATTCTCTCCCGATGAATGCCCAAGTTTGATCGGCTCAAAAGACAGAGCATGTCCGGAGGGCACAGCTTGTTGTTGGTCGCTAAGTGAAAGACCCTAGCCATTATTAGCACTGGGCTCCAGGTAGCCTAGCAACCAAGGGTTAGGGTCAAGAGGGTCACAACGGCCAGGGAGCTCATAAAAAATGTGCTAGGCATGCTATCATCAAGATAAAAATACAATTTTTAAGGATGTGTTTGTGTAAAGATTACTGACTTTTGTGTTGCCCAGGGTTTTATTGGTTAGTTGTGAATGTTGAGCTGACACTGATGAGAGAAGATAGGGCGCTGTTTGTTAGGTTATTGTGGTGGACAGTTGACGGTCCCTACTAGTAGGTTCTATTTCTTTCTCTTTGCTCTTTCCCATGTCTCTTAGATCTTCTTATTTCCTCTTGATTCATTTTGAAATCACTGGATATAACAACAAAACTTAATGATATGATTTCTTAAATATAATAATGTTTAGGGACACTTTGGTCTATTTGTTGTACATAAAATTTCTTCATGTCAATTTCTTCTATGCCTCGTAGCTCCCTGTGGAGCACAGGCCATCAACAAAGAGCCGCCAGTTATCCCTATTCTGCGTCAACGTCTGCAACTCTCACCAGCTTTTCCTCCATCTCACCATCTCCGTCTCGATTTTTCTCCTCCAGGTCATTCTTGGTCGCCCTCTAGATCTTTTCCTTGTGGATTCCATGTCAAGCTTTGTCTGGCTATGTTGGATCTTGGTCTTCACATGATATGGCCAATCCATCTCCACTTCCTTTCCTTCAAATCTCTCTCAACTGGGAGCTGCTTGGTCCTCTCATGAAGGTCTGCATTGCTGATGGTGTCAGTCCAACGTACGCCCACAACACGCCTCAGACAGCTGTTTGTGAAGGACTGGAGTCTGAAGTGTAGCTTTGGTGGCCCTCCACGTCTCCAAGCCATACATGAGGATGGAACTTATGTTTGAATTAAAGATTCTAATTGAATTGCTGATCCAGATCTTCCTCAATGCTAAAAATGCATGTCTTCCTTTTTGGATGCAATGCATCCCTTGACATCTTCGTCCACTCCTCCCTCTTTGTTGATGGTGCTTCCCAAGTAGCAGAATGTGTTTACATCATTGGGTTCTTCACCATTGGTTGTGATGGGGTTATTACTCTTGGCTTTTACTCTAAGGATTTTAGTCTTTGTCTTGTTGATTTTGAGTCCTAAACCTCTTGATGTTACTTCTATTGTGTCTGTCTCTTCTTGCATCTGTCTGTGACTATGAAATAATAATGCAATGTCGGCGGCAAAATCCAGGTCATCAAGCTGAGACACTAAGGTCCATTGTATTCCATCTCTCTTTCCTTCAGTTGATTTTCTCATTATGTAGCCAATGGCCAGCAAGAACAACAAGAGTGATAATAAACATCCCTGACGGACCCCTGTCTTGATTTCAAAGGGGTCTGACAGCTCGCCAGCATGAATAATTCTGCCCTGCGTTTCCATGTACGTGCTTTGACTCTCTATGCACATTGTCGAAGACTTTTTTCATGATCATTGAAGTTGACGTATAGGGATGAATTCCACTCGTGTCTGACGATAATGCGCAGAGCAGAAATCTGGTCTAGTGCATGATTTCTCTTTGTGAAATCCTGCATATTACTCTTTAAGCTTTGGATCTGCTGCATGTATTAGCCTTTCCAATAAGATCCTGTTGAATACTTTTCCGGCTCTAATAGGAGCATAATTCCTCTGTAATTTCCATATTCTTGTAGATTTCCCTTTTTTGGCAGTTTAACTATATCGCCCTCTCTCCAATCTTGTTGAAATTCCTGTCTCTCAGACCCTCTCAAACAGAAAGTGTTTCCAGACTTCCTTTGATCGCTTCTCCTGGTATTTCATCTGGGCTAGCTGCCTTATTGCTCTTGATTTTCTTTATAGCTTCCTTTATTTCATTCTTTGTTGATAGTATTATGTTTATTTCTTCAATTGCTGGATCTATTTGTAATGGGTCATCAGGAGGAGGTCGATTGAGCAATTCCTGAAAGTGCTCTTTCCATCTAGCCCTTTGTTCTTCTTGACTTGTCAGAAGCTTTCCATCCTTGTTCTTTAAAGATCTGTCCATGGGTTGGAACTTGCTAGACAATTTCTTGATGATGCTCTACACTTCTCTTAAATTACCTCATCCAGCCGCTTCCTCTGCCTCTTGAGCCATGTTGTCTAGACATCGTCTCTTGACGTCTCAAGCACTTTTTTCACTGCTCTATCAGCCTCTGCATATTTCTCTTGAACTGCTGTTTTTGATACTCTTGTCTTGCTTCTACTAAATGCAGCCTTTACAATTTTTCATTCAGCTATCCTAGAGAGAGTGTCCTCAGTAATCCATTCCTTAGTTTGCCTCTTTTTCTTTCCTAAGACTTCCTTACATGATTCCTTCCACGCCTCCTTGATTTTACTCCGGTGGTCCTCGGGCTGTCTGAATCAGTCAAGATCTCGAGTGCTTGAAACTTATTGGTCACTCCAACAGCATATTCTTCTCTCTTTTCCTTATTCATTACCAATGATATATTGAACTTGCCAGGTCTATTATGTTCTGTGAATTTTCCTTTTCTTAGTTTGAGCTTGAATTTTGCTAGTAATAAATGATGGTCTGACCCAACATCTGCATTTCGCTAAACTTTCACATCTTGCAGGGATGTCCTGAACTGGCAGTTTATGTTTATATGATACATCTGGCTTTCCGCTCCAGTATTGTAATTAGGGGATATCCAGGTTGTCTTGTGGATTCTCTTGTGTGAGAAGAGACTTCCACCTGTGCTCAGTTGGCTGTTGGCACAAAATTCCATGAAAAAGTTCTTTATTTTCAGTCAAATGTCCGATCCCATGTTTCCCCATAATTTCCTCACAACCAGTGTTGTCGTGTGCTATCTGTGCGTTACAATCACCCATCAGGACGGTTATGTCCTTCTGTCTCACTTTATCTCTTGCTCTATGGAGACGAGTATAAAATTCTTCCTCTGCATGTATTTCACCGTTGTTTGTTGGTACATTGCAGTTGATAATATTCAGTTTCATGCCTTTCTTGTTCGTTTTAAAAGAAGCTGAGATGATCCTAATCCCGCTGGTTCCCATGAGACGAGAGCCTTGTGGGCTTTGGATGAAAGCATTATTCCCACTCCTTCCGTGTGGTTTGCGTTTTGATCTTCATGCCCAGAATAAAGAAGTGTTTCTCCAGTTCTTAGATGTATCAGTCCTACGCCTGTCCACCTCGTTTCTGAAAGTCCTAAGATGTCCCTCGTCACTTCCTCTGCCTTCCACGTTTGGTAGATTGTACGCACATTCCAGGTGCCTTATCTGGATATCTTCCTCAGAATTGGGAGGCCCACTCGCTCTCTAGGTACCCTTTTGAGGCTTTCCCCAGGGAGCTTCATCATTCTCTGAGACAGAGATCCTCTCTCCTCTGAAGTAGGCAGATTGACGTTTCTCTTTGCTTTTTATGTAGCATTTGAAGTTTTTTTCTGGGAGAAGAGCTGCTAACCCCATGTCCCAACCCCAAACTGGAGGGCCAGGTGGCTGTGTGTCAGGAGCCACCACCTTAGTCGCCATATAGTCGCCTCTTACAACACGCTGCATTACGCCAGCCCTTCATCAGTAATGGGAGCTGCATGGCTGCTTCATGTTAATGAAATATAAATATTTCAGCCGCACTGACAAACACACCCTGTGATTGATTTCGTCAGTTTCTGTGAAGGAAAACAAAAATATGGTTCTAAAAGAAAGAATATGATGATACATATATATGGTCTTTAATCCCATTGTCAGGGTATAGGTCACAAATGAACACGCACTGAGACTTCTCTGTTCTCTATAGCTTCCTCATCTTGTTTCACGATGTTTCACCTCTTGGCATCTTTCTCCCCAAACCTTGCCATGTTGCTTGTGGTCTGCCAACCCTTTGGGCACCCTGGGGATTCCAATAGAGGGCTCTCTTGGCTGTGCTTCCTTCCAGCCTACAGAGGGTGTGGGCTATCCATCTCCACCTTCTTTGTCCCACTTTTGTCTCAATATCCTTTTGGTAGGTTGTCTTCCATAGTTCTTTATTGCTTATCTTCTCTGGCCATTTAATCCTTTTACGAAAGTCTGTATCTTGCTTGTGTTTGTTTTTGTCATGCTCCATGTCTTACTGCCATAGAGTAATACAGATTTTATATTGGAGTTAAACAGTCTGACTTTTGTTTTGAATGACACTTTCCCATCTTTCCAGATCTTATTGAGTTTATTAAATGCAGCTTTTTCTTTCCCAATTCTTCCTTTGATATCAGCCAGTGTGCCGCCTGTATTTTCCATTTTGCTACCTAGATTACAGAAGGTGTTTGTTTCTTGTGATGGGCTTCTCCCTATAAGTATAGGCTCCTCATTACTTGCTTAAATTTTCATTGCTTTTTTTTTTATTTGGGTGAATTTTTAGTCTAAGAGATTTTGACATCCCTTCTAATTCTTGTTCTTTAACATTTCAGAAAACAGATCTTTGCAACCTGCCCGGAACATGTTGCATCCGAAGGGGATAGTAAGTTGTTTGTTTTTTATCTTTTTTTAACATGAATCTGAATATTAGAAGTTAAGACTTGTCTTACTTTGCGTCAGGTACACATATACATGTAGGTCATGATATTGGTATCATCGTATCACGGCATACGATGGACAGGGTAAATTGAAATAAAACAAACGAATAAAACCATAGTTTACATACATACTGTAATACAGAGGTAGGTCTTATCCAGGGACAAACTTTGTCCAGTTTTAACCAGATTTTTATTGGCATTTCTTTTGTTTTGTTTGGTTGTGTTTTTCTCTTAGCCCAAGGCAATTGTTCCGTATTTTCTTTTCATTGGACAAAGAAAAACCGCTAAAAGGGAACTCCTACACTGGGAGAATTGTACTGATGCCCCATATTAGATGTGGCCTTCTAGACCCCTTGCACACCCCCCTCCTAGTCTCCTGGACATCTAGAGCCCCTAGATCCTTTAGATCCCCCTGGACCTTCTGAACCCCTGGATCCTCCAGACCCTCAGATTCCCTGGACTTTCTAGACCCCTCTAGACGCCCTGGACCCCTCTAGACACCCTGGACCCCTCTAGATGACCTGGATCCTCTAGACCCTCAGATTCCCTGGACCCCTCTAGACGCCCTGGACTCCTCTAGACGCCCTGGACCCCCTAGACCCTCTGGACCCCTCTAGACCCTCAGATCCCCTGGACCTTCTAGACACCCTGGACCTCTCTAGATGCCTTGGACTCCTCTAGACGCCCTGACACCCCCCCCAACCATCTAGGACTCCCTGAATCCTTTAGACCCCCTGGACTTTCTTGTAGACCCCCTAAATCCGTCTGGACCTTCTAGACCCCCTGGACCTTCTTCTCTCTAAATTCTCTAGACCCCATGAATGCCCTAGACCCCTTGAATTCTATAGTCCCCCCTGGACCTCTAGACCCACTGGACCTCTAGACTCCCTGAATCCTCTAGATCCCCTGGACTTTCTAGACCCCCTGAATCCTCTAGATCCCCTGAATCCTCTAGATCTCCTGAATTCTCTAGATCCCCTGGACTTTCTAGATCCCTTGAATCCTCTTGATCCCCTGAATCCTCTAGATCCCCTGGACTTTCTAGACCCCCTGAATCCTCTAGATCCCCTGAATCCTCTAGACCCGCTGGACTTTAGACGCTCTGGATCTTCTAGACTCCTGGACTCCTGGACCCCCTGGTCTCCCAGCAAATTTTCAGGGCATTTTTGGGTCTTGGTTTTATGCCTGGTCTCAACACAGGCGGATTGACAGTGCTGCGGGTAGGTCTTACTCATCTCCATCCATTCTTTGACATTTAAGCGTTTTGTTTTTTTCTTTTCTTCCTTTCAGCGTCTGATGAGGTCTCAGAACAGCTGATCCTAAAAGATCTGGTCTTTGTGTTACAAGGCATAGATGGGAAATGGATAAAATTTGATGCAAACAGGAAAGTTTACAAAACGGACCCAGAGGTAGGCACCGTCAGAGTTTCTGCTTAGAAATTGCATAAAGTCATAAAGATGGATTGATAGTCTGTGTCCCTGCACATGTGCAGGCTAATTGGCTTTGCATTATTTATCCCCTAGCATGTCATTTCAGTCAAAAATGCTTCTGAAGTTCAACTTTCTAGGGAGCATAAAATACAACTGCCTGGTGTTTCGTATAACACCCTGGCAAGATCCTTCTCTGTCTATAAGTGGGGTTTCATTCAGGGCTGAGTCAATCAGGAAAGCAGTGTGAAGTACTTTTTTGTAAAAGCACAATATCATGGAGGAAACCAGAACCATCCAAGATTTTGAACAAGTTTCATTGTGATTACAATTCACAGCACTAACAATCACGACACTATACTTTTGGATTATGCATGGGCTATGTTTATCAGTTTCATCAAAGGAAGAAACAAAAGAAAGAGTGTCTAAATGAAAGTCCATTATATCATAATCATCATCGTTGCCTTTTCACCCTATACCAGGATAAAGGCCATGAACAACAGACATCCACTTGTTCCTATCTTGGGCATTTCTTGTTAAGTTCTTCCACAAAAGACCTCTTCTCTTCAAATCATTCTCCACTAGCCTTTTCCTTGTTATTTCATGACGCAATCTGTAACAGGAGCTCCATTTTCTCCCAAGGTGGTGTTAGTTATGTGTGTTCGCGTTTTTGTAACAAAGTTTCTGTTTACAGGTTGGGTTGTTAGCCCCACGCCGACCCCAAACTGGAGGACCAGTTGTCTCGGTGTCGGGAGCCACCACCTAATTCACCGTTTAGTCGCCTCATGTGACACACTGGTATCATGTTTGGCATATTCTTGCACCCTCTCTGCTACCCACAGAGGGGAGTCCATTATATATATATATATATATATATATATATATATATATATATATATATATATATATAGTTTTAAAAAATTAATTAACGAAAAAATATTTCAGGTGACTTGCTGGTGGACAGCAAGTACACAGGTGGGTTAATAGCACCAATAGTTAGTTTTAGTTTAAAAATCAAGTGCCAGTAGGTGCTGCTTTCGTTTCCATGTCTTATTTCTTTCTATTTCCTCTTAATTCACCCTGAGATCACTGTATATAGTGGACAGGGTAACTTTCTTTTCAATTAAACAGACCTTTTTTGTTGCCTTTTTGTTTTTAAGGTCAACATTTCAAAATCTCTGCGGCTAGAGATCTCGAAGATTTCAGAGTGTGGATGGCTATTCTCAAAAATAAAGACGTACGTCAACAGACACAGCATGGACAAGGCCTTTGGCTTGGTGGGGCAGGTGAGAAGCGGATTTGATACTAAAAGCATGGCCACAAGAGTCACTTAGATAGGCCACAAGAGTCACTTAGATAGATTCCTGGCTCTGAAATATTAATTTCTTGTTTTTTATTATTGTCCTAAATGCACATTTGATGATTTTGGGGTTGAAATCATTATCCGATTCACAGTTGTCCTTTGTCATTTGATTTGATTTTGATTTTACTACTAAGGGGATCTTGGGGATTACGTAAAGTTTTTTATTTTGCCCGACTTCCAGTCGATCTTTTACGTGCACAGCTCGTTATGATCTGCACACGGGACCTCCTTTTTATCATCTGTCTCCAGGGGGACTAGGTGTCGATTCACCTACTTGGACCAAGGGTAGATTTTAATTGAAAAAGAAAATCAAAAATATGTTTCAGCCGTCGAGTTATGAATACTCTGTCCAAAAAAAATGCAACCAAAGTAAGTCTTTGTTTAGCACAAATTTCACTCGTATTTTTCCCCTCTCCAGATTCTCTTTCCAGTTTACAACTTGTAGTGCCTTTTTTCTCT
>JAXRKP010000806.1:30000-60000 GCA_037039925.1 Doris montereyensis | reverse complement strand
GATAACACAGTAGTTAAAATATTCCACGGTGCCTCGTAGGAAGAACACCATAGCAGTGAAAATAGAACACTCTGGAAGCCTGAGACGTACAAATTCAAAAATGTACAGCAAACGATGATTCCCTTATTTGTAGCTTCAGCATAACAGGCAAAACAAGTGATATCAAGGAAATATCAGCGTATAGCGGAGAAGACCTGATACGGGCCGAGGGAATTGCCCCTGGTGGGTGGTCACTGACAGGTGCTTTATTGTGCACTGGCCGGGCGAACTAAAGGCACGGTCTCAGCACTAGTCTGCACAGCCGTGCCAAACCAGGAATTGTTGATTTTATATGTTTGGGGGTTTTTTGTTGCTGTTTTTTTTAAACTTTTTTTCTTGCAGTGTATTTATTATAATCTATCAAGCTCAGGGTTTTGTAACACACTAGAACCCTGAGCTCTAGACATAATTTCCTCTTCCTCCTACTTAGATTTTGCTCTTTTTAAATTTCATTTTCCTCCTTAAATTTGTTTTCATCAAGTCATCACTGTCTGTCTCAGTCCTTTGGTATTTTTTGTGGCTGTAAAAAGCTTTGACCCGTTTATGCCTCCATGTGCCATCTACGTCATATGCCTCTCTGCCTGGGATTGACATGATACAAAAAGGGCTAACCGCAGGTATCACTTTAACATAGTTGGCTATAACTTTTAACTGTTAAGTCAGTAAATCGTGTTGTAGGGTCATCATATCGATGATGTCGGGCACAAACTGACCAGTCTGAAATTTCCAATCTTTAAGAAAAAATCAGCTTTACACCTTAAAAGAAGCTAATGCTAGCACTGTGTAAAAAGTAACAGAACATAGTTAACTTATAGAGGTGCTTCAAAGAGCTACGTTTTCACTTTTCATATTGGCACAAGACAGCGAAGTCAGTTTTCAACTGAATTGGGTCACTTCTAATTTCTGATGCCTCAAAATGGCTGCCGATGTTGTGACATCCTAGAACATCTCCGATCGAGATTGTATGTGTATAAAATGAGACAGAACTCTAACAAGGCATGTTTGTTGTTTGTATGTCTCTCTGATCACTCTAAAGCCAAAAGGAACGCGGAAGTCTTTAATTGATATAACACTTTTGTACCACTTCATATAAAAAAAGTGCCACACACTCTCGTCCAATCGTATCACTTCGTTCATCCAGCGCAATGTCAATATATTACAGCGGAACCACAAGTCCAAGAATGTTATATAAAATTGATTTCATGTAGTAATCAAATAATTAGTCCCCAATGGTGCAAACATCCACATCTATCTCATGTGTGGCAAGATATAATGATATCAAACTGTATTTTCAAGAGAATTATTCAGTTTTTTGTTCCTCTCCTGTTAAAATTAGTGTTTTATCGACTCTTTGGCCGGTTTGTTGCCCGACACCATTGATATGCTCTCCTGCCGGGGCCTTGACATTATAAAAAAAAAGGAGATCGGGATCACTTTACATAGTTGGCAATTGAAAAAAAAAACTATATGTCAGTTAAATTGTTTTAGGGTCAGCACAGTTTCGTACTTACAAACAGAGCTATTGGTTGTTTTGGTATACAGTAGTGTTCATATTATGTCTATTGCCAATGCCCTCAAATCTCACTACCAGAATCCATCATTGACTTCTTGAATTCACTTCGCCTAGAGCTGTCGTAAGATGAGGAGTGGCGGCTACACTATAGAAAATGAATTATTATTACTTACACTTATTCTGTTGTTAAATACCTTGTCTTTGAGACATTTTGTTCTGAACACTTTCAAAACCCTTGCCAAACTTTGTTGAAGATATGGTAAACAAAGGGCTGCTTAAGTGGTTAACGTCAGCAACGGTTTTGCAACAAGCAGAGCTATTGGTTGTTTTGCATTGTATGGTAGTTTTGTATATGTCCATTAGACGTAGGCCCGGTCACTATAGAGTTACATGGCGATTCTTGTTTCCACACAAGTAACTTCCATAAATAAAGTTTATAGAACCTCAGTATATCTGGTTTCAACCGTACTTAAGTAATATTCTTAAAGACACATTTTTTGAAATGGAAAGAGAATGACATTTAATTCTCATAGAATGCTACAACAATTCTCCTGAACTAATCTACTAGAATGATTTAAAGACCTCCTAGACAACTTTCCTAGAATGTGTAAAAAATCTGGAATCTCGCTAAAAATGTTGTTTAGCTGTTCTCAATGAGCCTTCAATGAGACCTTTGCATGTCAAGGCTTATGGTGAGCTGTTTATGTCATGATTAGGTGGACGGTTGAGCTGTTTTTGTCATGATGTGGTAGGTTGAGAGGTTTGCATGTTTCTATGTCTGGAGTTAAGTTTCTGGTATGTTCAGGATGGAGATTAAGCTGTTTTTGTCATGTTAATGATGGAGGATTAAGCTGTCTTTTTCATGTTACAGATGGAGATTAAGCTGTTTTTGTCATGTTACTGATGGAGATTAAGCTGTTTTTGTCATGTTTACGGTGATGGAGAGGTTGAGCTGTTTTTGTCATGTTACGAGGGTCGAGATTAAGCCTGTTTTTTGATCATGTTTAGGTGGAGCACGTTGAAGCTCGTTTGTTTGTCGATGTTAGTGTGGAGATTAAGCTGTTTTTGTCGATGTTAGCAGATGGAGATTAGAGCTGTTTTTGTATTTGTCTTGATTTAGGTGGATTGAGCTGTTTTGTCATGTTACAGATGAGAGATTAAGCCTGTCTTTGTCATGTTAGGGTTGAAGGTTAGCTGTTCTTGTGTCTGCTTGTTAGGGGAGCTGTCTTTGTCATGTTAGGTGAGAGATTAGAGCTGTTTTGTCATGTTTAGGTGGAGATGAGCTGTTTTTGTCATGTTAGAGTGTGGAGATTGAGTCGGTTCTTTGTCATGTTAACAGATGGAAGATTAAGCTGTTTTTATGTTGCATGTTACAGATGGAGATTAAGCTGTTTTTGTACATGTTAAGGTGAGATTGAGCTGTTTTTGTCATGTTTACGATAAAAATATTGCTTTTTCGAGATTCATGGTGACGTGCAGTTGGGTTGAACCGTAAAGCAATTTGTCTCACCCACCATTTGAAGTGACCCAATCCTTTTCAATTCTGATTCTAGATCTAGATTTATCTGTTGTTGTAGTAATAGGATTTGGTCTAGATCTATTATAGTCTGGCTCAGATAGGGTAGAGGGGATGTCTGTATCTACATCTAGATCTAGATTTGGATCAACACTATGGCTAGATCGGTGGATTCATCACTACTTGTTGACTGATTTGCATTATCATCTCCTGATACAAGTCACTGACATCAATATCAACCTCACTGACATCAATATCAACCTCACTGACATCAGTATCAACCTCACTGACAATTGACATCTGTTATTTCATTTCATTAATTAAGGGCAGTAACTTGTACATCAAACATATGAGGTTGCTTTGAAGCGGGTCTCTCAACAATCTCTCTCATTGAATTTTCATGAAATTCCAATGTTGACAGTTCGAAACACTTTGGCAAAGTAAAAACATAATTAGATGGGAACAGAAAAATAATAATAAAGTTAATTTATATATAGCCTTTGCAAAGTCTCAAAAAGAAGTCTAAAAAGTATCACAAAGCTATCTGAGTTTTTGTACAATAACTATCTCTTAAAATGAAATAACGGACTGGCTCAACTTCCCGCAGCATTCGGAAAAGAAATCACACTGAAGACTGAGTGTCCTCCGAGTGGAAAGAGTTAAAACATCAAAATTAAATGTTCACAATTTGTCATGCTAAACAGGCATATTGTATCCCTCTTTAAACATAGTTAACACTAATAAGAATTTTAAATCTTTCCAGATTTTGTTTGGCAGTCGCTGGATTTGTGAAGACAGGACATCCATCAAGGGAGGGGAAGAGGCCATGAAAATGGACCTGTCTCATGGTTTTGAGCAATTTGTTGTGCGAGTGACCTTGTATGTGTTGGGGGAAGGAGTCATTGGGCGGTTAAATTTAAATTCTGATTGAAACAGACATGAAATTCGATAAACTTGGAAAAGCAAATCTATATTTAGGGCGGATCTTGTGTCTCGTTTATGATAAAGAAATTTTAAAAACAAATCCATAGCTCTGAATCATTTTCTCTTTTGTTTCTATTTGAATTCATTCAGATCTACATCTATTTCTAATTTCTATGAGAACATCAAAGTTCTAGGCCAAATATAATTTTTTGTTTGTTTGCATGCACATTTCCGTTATAATAATAATAAAATAATATAATAATAATAATAATAAATCTTTATTTTCCTTTTCAGGCATTCATGTTAAGGTTCATAAATCATTTTAAACTCTCCACATAACAAAGTAAGTGACAATGGTAAAAAACAAAAAACAACAAAGATAAAGAAGAACAACTTAATATAATAAGCAGATCAGCATGAGCATGGGTCTTGCCAAGCCCAACATTATAATAGATGGTGAAATGTGAACATGCAAAAAAGTATCATAATAATATAACTAAAAGTATACAGAAAATGACAAAGTTAAATGCGCTACTCATCACTGCTGTCTCTCTTTCTCTCTCTCTGCTGTGCCTTACACGTTTGGACAGAACACACATACCATGCACTGACTCTCTCTAATTCCTTGTCTTCAAATTCAATTGAGTTCAGATTCAAATCAATTTTATTCATCCTGAAGAAATTTGTCTTTGTTTGACAGCATATCAACAGTTATTATAATATAATTTCTCCATTGATACATGTATACACACTCACTTACACACATACACACACGTACACACACATAAAACATATGCATGAAATATGTTCGCAGTTTTTAGAGGTCCAAATCTAACATTAAATGCAGTTTAGTTTGTTGAACAGGTAGGATATAGAATATATCACTCTATTTGTAAAAAAGAAACTCTGTAATTTAAAAAAAAAAAAAAAATCTCTCTCTTGGACACACCACTCTAAGGAGGTATTTTCACACATGTTCTCTCTTTGCTCCACAACGATCTTTACAATATGTTCTACTTCTAGTACTAGATTTTAGATCTAGTCTAGTGTTAGATCAATGTGAAAAGATTAAACTATTCTATTACATTTATATCTAAATAGAGTCTGCTGGTTCAATGCTGTTGATCTTCTCTGGATGAATTATAAAAAAATAAAATTAGATGGAATTTAGATTTTATAGCACTCTATATATCTAGCAATAATGATCTCCAAATGATGAAGTTGAAGGGGCTATAAATCTGAATTTTATGATCTCAACAATAACGATTGAATGGTCTTGATAGGAAAAGAAGGATGTTTAATGGTGACTTTCTTAATCAAATACATTATGTTCTGTTCTAAATTGAAGATTCATCAAAATTGTAGTTTCTGGTAAATTATTTCAGTCCTTTCCAAAGAGCATGCAGAATGTTAAACACACACCCACACCTATTTTCAATGTGTAAAGGCATGTAAGAATGGTATTACTCCAAAATAAATACAATTGAAAATGAAGTAATCATCTATGCCAATAAGTAATCCAGGCAATTCCTTCAAGGGACTGGCTGTTTTACGGATTATCTTTCTATAGCAAAATGAATGATAAATTTATGGCCAGCACTTATGCTTTGCACCTGGGAAAAGTGGGGAAATTGCAAGTTAAGTGTTAAGTTAACACAATGTCAGACCTAGCTTATCTAGGATTCGAACCCGGGATCTCATGATCCCCAGTCCGGCAACTAACAATGCCACACAAGAGCCTAATGGACGAGGGTGAACAAAAATTTTCCACTCTAGTTGAATTAATTGATCTAAAAAATAAACCCCTATGTTTAATAAAAAGAAAGTTAAAATGCTTTATACAAATCTTTCTTGGATGACTATTTTAACAACTATTTAAAATTTTAAAAGCCAATTTATCAGATAAAAATAATTTTCCTTTCGTTTTTAGATTCCAGCCAACAGATTTTTCTGCCAAGATCAAAATTGAACTTTCAGCAAATGTTGGATCATTGTCTCACCCACCATTTGGACCGTGCTACAATCCAAATACAAATTCCTAGAACATCTCAGATTGGTAGATTTATCTGTTGTTGTAGTACATTAGATTTGGTCTAGATGGGTTTTTTTTATAGTTGAAATCATCTTTTCTTTAAAAGCTGGATGTCCTGCTTCTTTCTATTTATCCTTCATACTGTTTCCTCTTTGATTCTCTCTGAGATTGCCTCATGTAGATCAACACTCCTTCTTTTTTTCATTTTCTGCTCTTTAAACAAATATAAGATCGGTAAAATAGAAATTTCCACATATTTCAATTTTTGACTGCTTCTGGGTCAAAGGCATTCATTCACATCTCATGGATCTGCTAGAGTGAGTTGTTTATTTACATGACAAGTTTATGTTTGATCCCATTCATGAATCTGATAATCTACCCAAGACCTGAAGCTAAAAAAAATTGCCTTTGATTTGCTTATCAATTAAATGTCAGTCTTCCTATGCAGGATGACAACAGAGCTTTAGCACATTAGAAACTACAGCAGTGCTTTTAGCATTAGAAACTACAACAGTGCTTTTAGCATTAGAAACTACAACAGTGCTTTTAGCACTAGAAACTACAACAGTGCTTTAGCACTAGAAACTACAACAGTGCTTTTTTTTAGCACTAGAAACTAAAGATGCAACAAGTGCTTTTAGCATTAGAAACTACAACAGTGCTTTTAGCATTAGAAACTACAACAGTGCTTTTAGCATTAGAAACTACAACAGTGCTTTTAGCACTAGAAACTACAACAGTGCTTTTAGCACTAGAAACTACAACAGTGCTTTTAGCACTAGAAATTACAACAGTGCTTTTAGCACTAGTAAATTACAACAGTGCTTTTAGCAT
The DNA here is from genome assembly GCA_037039925.1 of Doris montereyensis. NCBI lineage: Eukaryota > Metazoa > Mollusca > Gastropoda > Nudibranchia > Dorididae > Doris > Doris montereyensis. The sequence continues at coordinate 53,142 of JAXRKP010000806.1, read as the reverse complement.
TAGAAACTACAACAGTGCTTTTAGCACTAGTAAATTACAACAGTGCTTTTAGCACTAGAAACTACAACAGTGCTTTTAGCACTAGAAATTACAACAGTGCTTTTAGCACTAGTAAATTACAACAGTGCTTTTTAGCATTAGAAACTGCAACAGTGCTTTTAACTACTACAACAGTTTTAAAAGGTAAATTACAACAGTGCTTTGCACTAAAACTACAATAGTGCTTTTAGCACTAGAAACTACAACAGTGCTTTTAGCACTAGAAACTAAACAATGCTTTTAGCACTAGAAACTACAACAGTGCTTTAGCATTAGAAACTACAACAGATGCTTTTTAGCACTAGAAACTAATTGCTTTTGGCACTAGAAACTACAACAGTGCTTTTAGCACTGAAACTACAACAGTGCTTTTAGCACACTAGAAACTAACACTAAAAACTACAACAGGGCTTTTAGCACTAGGGAAACTACAACAGTGCTTTTAGCACTAGAAACTAAAATAGGCACACTAGAAACTGCAACAGTGCTTTTACTGCTTTTAGCACTAGAAACTACAACAGTGCTTTTAGCACTAGAAACTACACCAGTGCTTTTAGCACTAGAAACTTCAACAGTGCAGCACTAGAAACTACAACAGTGCTTTTAGCACTAGAAACTACAACAGTGCTTTTAGCACTAGAAACTACAACAGTAAATTTGAAGCACTAGAAACTACAACAGTGCTTTAGAACTAGAAACTACAACAGTGCTTTTAGCACTAGAAATTACACACTAGAAACTGCAACAGTGCTTTTAGCACTAGAAATTACACACTAGGCACAACAACAGTGCTTTTTAGCACTAGAAACTACACAGTGCTTTTAGAAACTAGAACAACAGTGCTTTTAGCACTAGAAACTTAAACAGTGTTTTTAGAACTAGAAACTACAACAGTGCTTTTAAGAACTAGGGAAACTACAACAGTGCTTTTAGCACTAGAAACTACAACAGTGCTTTTAGAACTAGCAACTACAACAGTGCTTTTAGCACTGAAAAATACAACAGTGCTTTAGCATTAGAAACTACAACAGTGCTTTTATGCCTAGAACTACAACAGTGCTTTTAGCATTAGAAACTACAACATTGCTTTTAGCACTAGAAACTACAACAGGCTTTTAGCACTAGAAACTGCAACAGTGCTTTTTAGCACTACTGCAACAGTGCTTTTAGCACTAGAAACATCTAAAGTGTCCTGTAAAATAATTCTCCTAAAATTTCCCTTGTAGAAAATTTCTTCCTGGGATTCAGGAAACTCCTTAAATTTCATCTCTGTCTAACATTCTCGCTGTTGACAAGGCATTCATGTTCAATTTTGCTTCTACAGCTAAGTTTTGGTAAAAATAAAGTTTACGGCACACTGACATTGTTTCAGTCTCCAAGTAATAAGAAGGTGATGATGGTTTCTGGATGTAACAAAGATGGTACTGATTCTCCTAGAATCTGTTGAAAACTGTCTACATTGTCCTAAAGCTCTAGTTTCCTGTGCTAGGACCTATTGTATACTGTTAGCGTATTATGTATATAATGTAAATCAAGGCGGGCAAACTACAGCCAATGGGTCACATTTGGCTGAATGAGCGCAGTCTAAACCCTTGAGCGAGGACCCATTGGAGGGCAAGTCTGGTGCCAGCAGCCGCGGTAATTCCAGCTCCAATAGCGTATATTAAAGTTGTTGCAGTTAAAAAGCTCGTAGTTGGATCTCGGGCGCAGGCAGGCAGTCCGGCTCGCCGCCCGTTCCCCTGCCCCACCACCTGCCGGCTCCTCCCGCGGTGCTCTTTACTGAGCGTCCCGGGCGGGTTTAGCATCCATTTGTGGCTGGTAAACACAATCTACACCTGCCCTACTTCCAACTAAATCATCCGTCACAGTATCCTGTGATCATACCCCATGTTGAAAACTTTGATCAATTGCATGCTTCTTACTTATTACGTACAGTGCAACATAATCTGTACAGTACTGATAAAGCAAAGTGGTCCTCTGCTCATTACTGGTTAAGGCTCTCTGCTCATTATTGGCAATCTAAAGTGGCCCTTTGCTCATTATTGGTAATCTAAAGTGGCCCTTTACTCATTATTGGAAAATTTAAATGGACCTCTGCTTATTATTGGAAAACTTAAGTGGCCCTCTGCTCATTATCGGTAATCTAAAGTGGCCCTCTGCTTGTCACGGTGAACTAAAGTGACCCTATTCTCAGCTCATTACTGGTAGACTAAAGTGGCCCTTTGCTTATTATTGGAAAACTTAAGTGGCCCTGCTCATTATTGGAAAACTTAAGCGCCCTTTGCTCATTATTGGAAAACTTAAGTGGCTCCCCTCTGCTCATTACTGGTAATCTAAAATGGCTCTGCTTATTACTGGTAAAAAAGTGGTCCTCTGCTCATTATTGGTAAACCAAAGTGGCCCTTTTGTGCAAAACCTTTTGCCCACCTATGTGGGTCAGAGAAATTGTTTTGATTGTCACTATAATATAATGGTATTCAATGTTTTCCCTGTGTAGAATGATTCTATCGACTTATTTATATAGTTGTTTATTATTACATATTCCCTTTTCACTTTTCAAGTGTTTGTTCTGTCTTCCTTGGTGGAGTTGTGTGACTTATTGTCGATGACCTTTCTTCCAGGGAGGACCTTGCCCAGAAGCCAGGCCAGTAATCTCTTCCTCCACAACCTGACGGGCATCTTGGAAAGTGCCATACGGACCACCAATGCCCAATATGACGATATCGACATCTTGAAGAAGAGACTGGACGTATGACTTTGGACGTCTCCCTGGTGACACGGGTTGGGACGTTTTTAGTTTGGAGTACAGTGTGGACGGCCCAATTAGGACGGTATGTTGATGGGGCGGATCGGAAACAAAGCATGAACAGTGGAGTGAGGAGAGAATTAGGAATTCGGAAAGTTTTAAAAAACTCTTGTGAGAAACTAAGTGAGTGAAAGTAAAGGCTGGTACGGCCCATGGAGTCGGTATTAATCCTGGTGTCTATAATGGGAGGTAGAATAAGTGTAGATGTTAATACATCCCTGCTAGACGGCATGCCAGTGTGTGTCGTTTTACTTCACATCTGATGCTGGTACGCATTTGTACTTGGGTTGAGTGCCAAAAATGCGTGTTAACTGTCTTTCCCAAGGAATGCATTGCCAGACCTAGCATTGCCAATGATTCAAACCCAGGATCTCACAAATCTCAAAGTCTGACAGCATGACAACTTCGCACTGATGCCACGCGTTTAGAAAGACGTATTCATTTTGACCGTAGACATTCAGGTTGTAAATCTTGTTTCATGTCTCTCATTCAAATCCTTTTCTTTACCATAAGTGTTAATATTGTTGATTTGTTATCTAAGTTTTTGTTATTAGTTATTTGCCCCTGTTGATGTCTTTTAGATGACCCACCTTTAAAGGTGTCATTTATTTATTTATTTAGAGATGTGATCACAAATACAGGTTCACTGACTACATCATTTATCCCTCAGTAGGCCAAGTCATTCAAAATCATTCTCAATTCCCTTTGGAGTGTGCAATATAGCAGCCTGTTATGCACATCGTACTCACCCACAACCCACTGCCCAGATCTTTCTCTACCCAGATCTTTCTCTACCTATAGCTGGGTACTCATTCCCACCTAAGATGAGTGAGGAAGGCAGAGTGATGTACCTTTCCCTAAGAGTGCAACATCATGAAACAACACGGGGGCCAGTGATGGGTTTTGAACCAGTGCTGTTGTGCTCACTAACTCACAATACTACAGTTCGACACGGCGCCTCTACCACGTTGCTATTTACACATTCATTTTTACACCTTCCCCTGAGGTCATCGCTTATGGTGGACGGGGTAAACTTCAATGAAACAACCAAACCTTCCCGTTTAGGTTCTTTTCCTTTCACTTTTACATACATGGCGTTCAACTGTGTTTCCCCTTAATTCATCATCAGATCATCGCATATGGTGGATACAGAAAATTCCAAAGCATATATTTACATTGTGCTTTTTGTGTGTGTGTGTGCGCCCAGTCTCAAATTTGTCAATAGTGTATTTACTCCACCCCTACGCCCTCCAACGTCCATCTCTCCCTGATAGGTGTTCACCAGGGAATGTAAGATCATGTACCTGCGCGTGTTCAACTTCATGTGGCGGGCCAAGAGGATGGAGTACGTCCTGGCTATGATCTGAAGACGCAGACAAGCAGTGCCCGGGAGCTCAAGGTCATTCCTGAGCTGGCCCCTGTGCTACACCAGTGTCACATCATCTCGGCCAGCATGGGCCACTTCATCAAGCAGGTCCAGTACTACATCAACTTTGAGGTGAGGCCAAGAAAGAAGTGGGTGATTGGTGGGCGCTGCTGGTAGGTCATGCTTCTTTCCTTTCACTTTGTCACATATCTTTTATCTTACTGTACCCGTTTAATTTACCCTGAGATCACTGCATATGGTGGTCGAGAGGAAGTTTCAACAAAACAAACAAAACCTGGTTGTTGATGGTGGAAAAGTTTGTATGCCGTGGGGTGGATGGAAGTCTTGGTGACAGTTGTGTGATGAAAGTTTGTCTGTGATTGGTTGGGGGAAAATTTGCCCGTGATAAGCTAAGCTAAACTAAACAAATCTGATGGTTGTGGTGGGAGGTAAAAAGTCTTGTCTTCCATGGATGAAAGTCTGGTGGTTGTGAATTGAAAACATTGTCTGCCGTGGTATGGAAGTCTGATGGTAAAAGGCTAGTGGATTCGGCTGTAAAAATCTGCCTGCCGTGGGCCGCGGAAAGTCAAACGGCAGTGGGTGGAAAGTCTGCCTGTCATTGGCGATTGTCTGGTGGTCATAAGTAGAAAAATCTGTCAGCAAGTAAGCCACGGCAGACCTAGGTTGATAGATCGAACCTGGGACCTCTTGATCCCAAGAACGACAGTCTAACCACTCGGCCACCGACGCCACATCTGTCAGCAATGGGTGAAAGAAAATTCTGGTGGTCTTTGATGAAACTGAAAGCACACATTTCTTTCTCCATGTTTGTTGGACATAGTGTTATACAAGTGATTGCTTCTGTCTTGCAGGTCTTGGAATGTGCCTGGGATGAGCTGTTGACCAAAGTCTACAACGCCAGTGACCTGGACTACATCATCGCTGCTCATCAAGTTTTCCTAGACACCATTTTGGAGTCGTTGTCTTCTCTGTGACAAATCTACGGTATTGAGCTGACCGCACAGTGTTGATGTTGCACTGATTTCTCTCTATGTTTGAGTCACAATGGCTTTCACTTTTCAGTTTTGTTATTTAGTTTGATTTAGAGAACCTGTCGTGACTCCATGTAATATATAATTCTGAGTTGGTTTTTCTTTTGTACGTCAAAGGCTTTGTTGCCCAGTAAGAGTAAACATGTTTTGCTTGTAGGTTCTAAGTGATCTTATCTGAGGAATGTTTCTACCAGAAGTGACATTTAATGAAGGAAAATGTCATTGAGTAGATTTTTATTCAAAGTTGAAATAGTACAGTGGATGCTGCATAAGTAGACGTTGCATAAGTCAATGTTTTTTGACGGTCCCATCCCCCGTTTTTTAATTAATAAAAAAACGTTTAAGTCAACACCGACTTTCAAGTCGAATCTCTGTTCATGGTCCACAAGCAGTAAAGTGAATGAAAATACGATTGCCTAAGTCGATGGGGGGACTTATACTGTCGTACTGTGTATACATTGTATTGTCGTATTGTCAGCATGGAAATGTGACTATTGCAACTGAAGAGAGAGAGACAGAGGGGGGGGGGAAAGAAGATGGAGGCGCCAAGGATTATACTCTTACCCAATCATTGTGTACCGGCCATCGGCATTAATATTATTAGTCTAGTAGATCTATCTTCGTGAAGCATTTGACAAAACAGGCGATTGGTTTAAAATTGAAGCCAGAGATCTAATGGCACACACGTTCTTACTCTTACTAATATTGTAATACTACTCCATTATCGCCACTTCTCTCTTTCACTTGGAATTCTACCACTGTGCTCAATCACTCGAGCAAGAAAAATAAACAACACATGCATGTGAGCACACGTCAGCAGTCAGTATTTAGTAATACTAACAATACCCTCGAGACCATTATGATGAAAAAGGGGAGGTAACTGAGCAATGGCCCAAGTCGATTTTTTTACATAAGTTGATCTTTTTAAAAGGTCCCTTGAACATGGACTTCTGCGACATTCACTGTATTGTTCATGCCTACCACGTAACCTCAGTATCAAATACTTACTCGATTTAATAATCATAGTTGATATCACACATACCTGTTTTTTTTATTGATTAGTATACTTTAATCAGAGTTTTTGAAATCAGTTTAAAGACCTACTATGAATTATGTATATCTGATGAAGACACATATAGACCAAAAACCAAATTTTACCTGAGTGTGAGAGGGTTACATGACTTTCTCAAATGCCTACTACTAGTAAACACATTTTTGGAAAGTGTAAAAAACCAATCATATTATAAAATGTATTTTTTTTTAGAACCCAGATATTTTAAGCATGTCGACGGTGAAAGTTGCGAACTGTGTAAGTCCAATTTGGATGTTTTGAGAAAAATCAAAGAAAATTATGCTGTGCATTTTAATCTATTTTCGCAGACATACACGATCTGCAAACGTCAAAGGTGTTACTAATTTTAGACGTACATAGTTTGTGACTTTCACGTTGATATATTTATATTTGTGTGTTGTCTGCACGGAAATAAAATTTGATTTTAAAGAAAAATAGTATCGCGGTCGGGGTGGTTGGTTCATTATTTTGTGGAAGAAAACAAATTTCAGCTTTAAGGGGTGGGGCATGTTTATTTATAGTACCGGTATTTGATATAGACAATTTTAGCCACTACCATTGTACTCAGCATGTCTAAAAATTTTTTATATAACATGGTTGCCATGGGAACGCCACCATCTTGGATTTTCATTGCGAAAATAACTTCATTTCATATAGGCTTTTCCAGTTATAAACAAATTTGGCTATAACTTTGCACACACGTTATTCAGTTCAATATCTAGCCGCGTCCAGTATCTTTTTTGATAAATAATACGGTTTTCATTTTATAATTTTTTTGAAAATGCATATAGCAACCTTTCTAGTTTTTGGCAAATTTAATCACAAAAAAAATTAATTTGCAAAAATTTGAACAGATATCGAAAAAAACCACTGGCTGAAATTATTTTTTGCATTTTAGATGTTATACACCAAATTTGGGGGCAATCGGACAATGAAGAAAAAGATAGATTGCATATCACTGTCGTAAAAGTAACATTTGAGAAAATCGCAATTTTAACCATTTTTTTCCGTTATTTTATTGTTTTTTGGAGGTAAACCTTAAAAATAATATCATAATACTATGAACCATCATACAATCGCGGCGGCTATCAAATACTTCATGTCGACCCTATTTCAATGCTCCAGATCCCTTATACTCATACCGGGATGGCATTTTTATAACGGGGGAGGAGAGACTCAGTAGCCAAGGGCAAGGTGTCCATCTTAAAAGGTAGTGGGTTAGGACCTAGAAAAATATTCTGGATTTTTTTCAGATCCCTTAGTACTCACAAATACTGGGATGGCACTCTGTGCACGTTAAAGATCCCTTGGCTGAGGGAGTCTGGGCAAAATTAAAATCTTACCAAAAGCCCCGAGATCACCTTAGTTGTGGATGTGGGTAAATCAAATCAAATCAAACAAATCTGATCAAATCAAAATTTTATAACAGGTGCGCGGAATGTTTCCCGTAATATTCAGTCAATCTTAGCTAATACAATAATTCATGAAGAGAAGATTTTTCATATAGAGTACTTAGTGGTAATTAAAATGAATACCAACTCGTTATAATTTAGACAAAATTTCTGGCTTTTAACGACAACCGATGTGTTCAAGGTTAGGCACTAAAAAAAATTGTTTATAAAATGAAAGAATCGATACTGAGCCTTTGTTATGGTATGAATGTCAAAGGGAATGAACTGCTCCATCCAGTAGTGCAGTAAAGAGTTTTGTCCCATTTGTCGTAAAACTGCCTTCTCAGGACCCCCACCCCAAGGAAACTCCCTATGTAGATTGTCGGTGGGTGCTACTGGTAGGTCCCATGTCATTCCTTTAACTCTTTCACTTATCTTTTATCGTGCTGCTTCCTCTTAATTCATCCCAAGATCACAGCATGCTTATGATAAATATTAAAAATCTGTTTTTTTAAACAAAGTCTTACTTAGGGCTGACAAATTCATTATTTTAATGCTGCTTAAAAATAGTATTTGTGGGATTTTCTTCATCTTGTATCATCTTTTCATCTTTGTATCATCTTTTCTTCATCTTTGTTATTCCAGGAGATTCTTCAGCTTCTCAGAACCATCTTTGATTTGATTATTCAGTTCCAAGGCCCAGGGCGCTTTTTTATGAGAGCGCCCTCGAAGTACAGACTCGGGAAGCTTTTGACCGTAATTGTCGAGGAAGAGCAGAAAAGGTGAATCTTACATAGAACTTATTTCTTTGGCTGTGGAAAGAGAGCATTGGAATTCAGTTTAAGATTGTTGAGGGATTCACCTTCTCTTTTTACATTGTTTAGCTTTAATTCTGTTTTGGCTTTTATGGCTTGCTATGAATTTGAAAGGATTTGATCTACCATTTTTTTGTTAGTAGGTAGTCCAAACCAAGATCTCAAGTGTAAGCAATGGGAAAAACAATTGCTACCACTGGACAGATCTTCATTACCTGAGTAATTTGATATTAAAATCATTTCTGTAGGACAATATTAAAGAAGGTATGAATTTTTTAATTTTCGAAAATGTTAAATTTTTTCGAATGGGCCAAAACAAAATTAACTTTCTATATCTTGCAAAAACGATCACTCACAAAACTCATACTTCTTTAACTTAAAGTCATGAATACATAGAACAAGCCCAATTTTTTTACGACTCTCCAAAAACTACAAGACGGCTTTTTATCAATGTAGAAAATGAAAAGGTGGCATAATTTGTCTCTACGCACACACGGCCCGAGCCGGCTGGTCAGTACCGCTTACTAGATCTAGTTAGAAAGCCGTGCCGTCATTTTGTTGACGACTTGTTAAACAAAACTATATTGCACTAACTCACAAAGTCGACATTTAATGACACTAGTAGTTTCTACTGCAAAATTGAATGAGCTTTCTTTTGCTGGGCTCATTTTCTCTGAGTGTCTTACATAAGTGGCTGTCCAGAGCATTTTAAAATTTCAATTGCCTCGGACGAGCTCTTAACTTTGACGTCGGCGGGACTATGGGGTATCATTGTAAAGTCTATTTTTAGCACAATCTGATTCGATCAATCAGAGCCAACTATCATTCATTGAGCTATCGAACAACGCGAAGCAAGAGAGAGGTGTCTCGCAAGCTGATATTTCACCGGCTCGCCACTGGCTTTCACACGGCTGACCACCCTCGTTTATTAGAATGTGAGAGCACATCGTATTACACATTCCCCGTCATGGTTGGAAAGGGCTTGAATAGATCTGTCCAATGGTGTAAGCCATATTGTGCTACTACATTGTATAGAGGAGAGGGGGGCAAGGTGAATAGGACCGAAAATCGAAATCTGCGACTAAGCACCGTGTTGAGCGGAAAAATGGGCGGTTTGGACAGGCTATTGATAGTATAAGGCTCTTTTGTGTCATTGTCTTTAACTTTCACTAAGACTTCAACTTTTCTCTCGTGTCATTTGCCTGCTGTCTTTAAGCTCTTTTGTGTTTTTCTATTCTCTCTTTCTCCTTTATGCTCAATTTTATTTTTTATCATGTTTGTCTTTTAAATCTTACAGGGAGATTGGGAGGTGACTGAAGACATTGAGAGGGAAGAGAATCTCGGAGAGCCAAGTTTTTAAGTCAATTAATTACTCCACTAGAAATCAACTGGAAGTTTTGTTCAGAGCCTACAAGGTAATCTTTCCTTCATTGTAGCTTTTTTAAATTCTGTTTTTTTTTCATGTTGTATATAACATATATATATTATACATAAAAATAAAGAGATAAAAACACGCTAGGAGAAGTCATAAATAAAATCTGGAAGAGACGGGTAACATTCTTCGGGAATGTCATATGAAGAGCTAGCCTAGAACATTGCATAACAATAAGAAAGATGAGGAAAAAGTGCAGGGTGACAAAGAACTAAAGATCCTGGAAAACTTCTGAACATGGCTGAAAACAGCAGAAGCTACATATGTACATATGTACTGCCACCATCAGAGCAACCGAGAACCGTCATTAGAAGGCTCTGATTGTCAACCCCCCCCCCCCCCCCCACCACCACCACCACAGCACTTGCCGAAGATGATTAAATGAAAGTCGTATAATTATTTCATTGTTTTATTTACAGATATGATTTTCTTACAGTCATCAAGAAAATTCCATTTTTTTCACTTTTAATTGAAGAGATGTTATTAGTTGTATAGTATTGCAAATTGTAATCTTTATTTTGCTCTTTTTTCTTCGTTTGTTTGTGTCTTTTACTTGTCTTAATAGGAGACGGTTGAATCTTTTCTCACCATGGTGGCATCCCATCAAGACGTCAGCCTGCGTTTCCGGAGCTTCCGACTGGACTTCAACCAACATTACAAAGTAAAAGAACCCAAAGGACGGCCATCTTTACTACGGGTCTCTTGATGTACTCACTGACTGACTGCATTGATCTCTGTGACTGGTTTTGACACCTCTTTTAATGATGATATGTGGTGTGGGCATGCAAAATTATGCAATTTGTGCTCAGCTCTGTTTTTTGAAATTCATGATGCATGGATGTATAATATGAGTAATGCAGCAATGAGAAGGGAAAGGAAAGAGAGAGAGAGAGAGAGAGAGAGAGAGAGAGAGAGAGAGAGAGAGAGAGAGAGAGAGAGAGAGAGAGAGAGAGAGAGAGAGAGAGAGAGAGAGAGGGAGGGAGAGAGAGAGAGAGGGAGGGAGGGAGGGAGGGAGGGAGAAGAGAGAGAGAGAGAGAGAGAGAGAGAGAGAGAGGACAGGAGAGAGAGAGAGAGAGAGAGAGGGACAGACAGACAGAAGATATCTTTGTAAAAATGTGTTTCATTCTTTAAGAGTTCTGATTAAAGTGAAGCATTACACAATCACATATAAAACATTTAACTTAACATGTTTTCACAGAGCATAGACAAAAACTGCTAATGGAAGAATTTAACATGTAAGACCATTGCTATGTGAAGTTGTATGTGCGTACACTCTTTTTTATCATCTATCTAGCATGACAATAAGTCATGATAAAGAACAAGGTGTGTGCGTATTGTATATATTATATACGTTTATATACATATGTATCAATTACTCAGCTCTTGTCTGAATAAAAGAGTTTCATGTCTTTTACATTTTATCATGACGATAATTGCCTTCTTATTGAATGACAACATTTATCTTGAACATGTTAAAATAAATATTTATAACAACTCTTTGAACATTTGTTCAGTTTTATGAGTTGACATTTATATGTGTACATATAGATCTATGATATAGTGCAAAACATGTAATGCAGAAATTCATGTCACCAAAATGCACCCTCTTTTAAAATGAGTGCTCTTTAGACAAGACAGATTTTTGCAACACTTATTTTTCCTTGAAAGAACATGTTACTCACCTTAGATAAAAAGAATAAAAAAAGAAAAGAAAAACAGTAGAAAAAAACCAATCACTCAGTGTGTTGACATAAGTGACTTACGGGGATTTTCAAGTTGTAATATGAGGTTGAAGGATGCTATTGGTAGGTCCTACTTCCTGTCCTTGACTCTTCTTTGGCAGGTCTTTCATCTTCCTATTTCTCGTAAGATTCCAATGACATAGCTGCCAACCAGCACGTAAAAAACCAATTTAGTAAAACATTTATTTGGCTTTGAGCACGTAAGCCCATTTACCTTAAAAAGTATGTATAATTGTATTTTTCTTTAAGAGAAATCCTAAGTTAACGCAAACTCAGAGAGATTGGGGTGAAAGTTAAGAGACGCCATTAAACTACCATCTCATTTAGCCAAAAAGGCTAGCGATCGTCAGATTTACCCAGACCATCGGTTGGCAGTTACGCAATGAAATTAACCAACTCGATTTGTATTAATTGTTATAATATATTCGTTTAAAAAAGCACCAAATGGTAACTTTATAAAATTCACTACTGTTTTTGCTACGATCATGCATTTTGGGGGTGACTAGTGTATATGTGAATGTGAGTTTGTTGAAATAATGTTATTGTCTTTACCCATAAAATGTTCCCACAGTTCATATGTGGGCAGTTGGAAAAGTGCTAATAATAGGACCTTCTTCTTTTCTTGTTTTATATGTCTTTTATCTTGCTGTTTCTCTTTAATTCACCCTGAAATCACTGCATAAGGTGTGGCAATATTGGTAGGTCCAACTCTCCTTTCAGTCTTTTCCATGTCTTTCAACTTGCTGTTTCAAGATCACCACAAATGGTGGACGGGCTACATTCTAATGGAACAGACAAATAAACACTGCATATTGTGATTAGGAAAATTACACTGAAACAAACAAAGAAACAAACCCACAATTGATCCAATTTCCAGTAAACCACAATGGAAAGATTTGTAAAAAATCTATATTGGTAGGATATTTATTTTGTTTTTAAAGAAAGTGAAGTCACCTGGAAATGAAATTCATCGATTTGATTATGAATAAGCTACAAGAGTTTGAAAAGCACTTAATTTCACTGAAAAGGAAAAAAAGTAACCAAGGAAGAAAAGTAACCAAAGAAAAATCTAATGAAAAAAAATCAAAAATGCTTGTTTAATCTGATTCTGAGCTGATAACTTTCATGGAACATTCACAGACAGCAGTAACAAAATGTGTAACTTGAAATTGAAATAGGTTTGAACTGACTCATTTTCATTGAATGATTCGACAACCATTCACACAGACCACAGTAGCAAAATGTGAAACTTGAAACAGGTTTGAAATGACTCAACCCAAAGTCTAGGCATTTTTATCACTTTAAAAAGTCCCAGATCAAGAGGCGATGACAACATTTTTACTTAGGTTCTGTGTTAGGCTTGCTTTTTATCTACTCACTTAGCTCCAGCAGTGTGGAGTTCTCTCCTCTAGATCGTACATTTGATAACATCTGCATCAGCGTTTAAAACCGGTCTAAAACACTTTTTATTAGCTAATGTAACGGATTAGTCTCATTCTTAATGATACTTATCCTGTGAATGTAAATGTTTTATTTGATTTGCTCAAGTATGTTCTTGTAGCTAGGGTGATGTTTACGCCTTGAGTTGCCTATGCATGGCATTAGTAACCATATAAATAATCTTCATTATTACTATTATTATTAATTTCATTCCCTGTATATTATTAGGATTTATTTCGTTCTACAGATTTTCCCAGAGTGAAGAGAATTTTTAAAAAAATAGTATCAGTGTTAGGCCTCAAGTTTAGGAAAGCCATACGTTTAATATTGGCATTATGGTTGAATGAGATAAATCACAAAACTGATAAATTGTACTCTCTCACTGATTGGTGGTCTGTTGGGCACAGTTTTACACGTAAACAAATGTTACTGTCATTAAATCAGAAAATGAGATACTTTTTCTCTAGGTAGAGAGACAATTTTAATTTTACCATTAAATAAAGTTGCTAATATTGCTATAGATCTATATAATAATATTCACAATGTGTTCATTTTTTATTAATAATACTGTTCATGCATAGAGTTAAATGTATTTGTAAAACATGCTGATTACTACATGAATTTAGAAGTGAAAAACGACAATAAATGACAACACTAATAAAGACAAAACAAACACTTGATGTTTTCAGGTTAATTATAACCCTTCATCAGACAACAAATGAGAAATATCTAGAATCTAGATCTAAACACCAATTTATAGTAATTAAGGCATCACACAGTGTGATGTCAGAACAAAAACGAAAGGAGAAAGAAAGAAAGAAAAAGACGGTCATAATAAGAATTTATAAACGAGAGGAGAAAGTGAAGAATACAGAGAACTGAGAATGGAACGTTAAGATCTACAAAAAGAAATAATAATAGGTAGAGCTAATAAAAGGCGAGAGAGAGAGAGAAAAGAAAAAAAAAAAAGGGGGAAAGAAAGAAAGAGAGAGAGATGTGAGTATGGGAAACAAGAAGGGAAGAAGAGAACACAAGACTAAGGACTAGAGAGGAAAGGAGAAAAGAAAAGAAGTACCAACATCAACAAGGCAAAAATTACAACAAAGGTGCAAAATGTATAAATGAATTAAGAATAAATTTGAAGTTACTTAGGACAAAATATAAAGTAACCGCAGCAGCGTTATAAAGAAAAGTTCCTTCCAGTCCAGGCCGTTACAGTTACAGTTACAGTTACAGTTACAGCCCATATCCTGGTTTCAATAGCGTGAAGTGAAACAGGTGACAATAATCACCTCCTGGCTAGGACACTAATCTGATGCAGGCTTTTATTCCAAGCTAGTGCTTGTACTCATTTGCACCTGGGTTGAGTAGGAAAATAAATATTAAGTGTTTTTCCCAAGGACCACAATGTCGGACCTAATTTTGATAGGATTCGAACTTGGGATCTCATGATCCCCAGTCTGGCAGCCAAAAAAGCCACTCAGCAGTGTTATAAGATGTATAAAATAATTGTGTATTGTAAGTGTAATGACAAGTAGCAAAAGTTGTCAACATAATATGGTGTATCATATACATTATTCACATATAGTTACATGCATGAGAAGTTGATAGGCCCTCTCCTTTCCTTTAACTCTTTCACATATCAATAGCTTGGATCTTTCTTGGTCTGAATTCACCCTGAGATTAGTGAGATACAGCATACAGTGGACGGGGTAAATTTCAATTAAACAATTAACTCTCTCTGTCTCTCTCTGTCTGTCTGTCTGTCTGTCTCTCTCTCTCTCTCTCTCTCTCTGTCTGTCTGTCTGTCTCTCTCTCTCTCTCTCTCTCTCTCTCTCTCTCTCTCTCTCTCTCTCTCTCTCTTATTCACACACACAAACACAGATAACACATGTAATTACTACACATCATCATGTATCCTGTAGCCCTCCAGTCTCCAGGGTTGTTTGTGTGCCATTTCTTCCACTTTTCTCCACTACGAGGCAAGCTTTGGGTCTGGAAAAATAAGCTCCTCAACACATTCATCATCTACCAAAGTAGCATGCTCTCTGATTTTGATCCTGGAGTTTCTTCCTTTTCTCTCTGTTTTCTTTTCTGGTCATTCACTTTCACTGTCACTGTATTTCCTTTTCATCCTGTTCCTCCAGAAGCGCCAGTATTGCTTTTAAAAAAAAAAAAGAAAATTTTTATTTTCATTTTCACCCATCAAATGCCAAAGGGTGGTGTTCATTATGTTTCTGCCTGTAGGCATGACAAGTCAGACAGGAACACAGGAGGGTCAAACCGCCACCGACAGCCGTCACGTAAAAGGACCAATAGAAAGAACAATTTCCTGTTTGGGGAAAAAGAAAACAGTGATGAACGTAGAAGAAAAATATAAATAAATGTATTACTATTCTATTACAATTCTAATATAAGTATTAGTTTTTTATGAAAAAAAGTCAGTTTTGTTTGTACCTTTATGTGTGTGTGTGTGTGTACCCCTGCCCAATTTAAGATTTTGTGTTTTAGCTTCCCTAGTTAATGTATGTATGAATGAATGAAATATGTATGCATAATAATTTTTTTGTGATGTTTTTTTTTCTTGTGTATTTTGTTCTCTTCCTTGAGTTTTAAGCTTTTTTTCTTACTTTTTCTTTCTTTCTTGTTTTATTTTGTTTCTCTTTCTTTACATAACTGAATAGGATCATTATAAGAAAAATATGTCTTGACAAAAAAATGTCAGTTCCATTAACAACTAATTATCATGTTTCAATTCAGCACAGAAGTAAAAAGGGCATACGCCATACGTTGTACCTAGCTGATAGGCTCCAACAGATGAACCGCAAGCTTGTCTCACCTCGGACACATGCCAGCCCTTAGGATACAGAGCCAGGCCACCACCAATCAACAAACCTGAGTAAAAAAAGGGGGAAAAGTAAAATAAAATGAAGAGAAACAGCAATAGAAATGTATTTATTTTAAAATCACAATTTTATGTACCTTAAGCCGACTGGTGCATGAATTATTTAATACTTTTTCTTCCTCCTCAAAGGCTTCACTTAAAATATTTAGTTGATTGATACATGTATATCAGCTTTTATCACTACAAACAAATTTTGTTTTCTATTCACTATCCGAAACAGGAGAAACTCAGGCAAATGTAGTGGTAAAAAGGAATAAAAACAAAAGCAAAACAATAAAATATCACATATTAGATAAAGATCTAAATCTAAAATCTAATCTAGATCTAAAAGTAATTTTCAATTGATGAAAATACAAAAAATACGCAAGCTGCAAATTACTTTCTGATGCAAATTCTGCCGTGTAAGCCAAACCAAGGCTTGTTTGTTTGCATCATCAGTAATTCCACGATAATAACAACAATAATAATAATAATAATAATAATAATAATAGTAATAATAATAAAAAAATAATAATAGTAATGATAGTAATAATAATAATAATAATAATAATAATAATAATAATAATAATAATGATAGTAATAATAATAAAAATAATAGTAGTAATGATAGTAATAATAATAATAATAATAATAATAATAATAATAATAATGATAGTAATAATAATAATAGTAATAATAATAGTAATAATAATAATAATAATAATAATAACAATAATAATAATAATAATAATAATAATAATAATAATATAATAATAATAATAATAATAATAATAATAATAATAATAGTAATAATAATAATAATAATAATAATAATAATAATCTTTCTTTCTTTATCAGTTCCCATTCTACCTTTCAGTGTATGGGTTCAGATGCCCGAGATGATCTTTCTCCAGGATGCCCTGTCTGGCATTTTCTGTTCCTTCCTCTCTTATTTCTTCTTCCCACTTCCTCCGAGGTCTGTCTTAGTTTTTTACTTTTAGTTTCTAATGTCATTCCTGTTTATGGGTTTTAGCTATTCTAATCTAATCATTCATTCTGTTTACATATTTCATTTCAGCTGCCTGTACTATATTGTATTCTCTACTGTCTAAGGTCCAGATTTCACTGCCATAGACGAGTAGGACAATAAACTGTTGTATACTGCCAATTTGGTTTTCGTTGACAATTCTTGTTTACCTACAAATGCCTTTCCTAGGTATTGCACTTGCCTTTTGGATTCTCTGGCTGATTTCTTCTCTTAGTTTTCCCTCTGAGTTAATCATTACTCCAAGGTAATTGTAGTTGTGAACTTGTTCTAAATTCTCTCTGCCTAATTTAAGATTTTGTGTTTTAGCTTCCCTAGTTACTAGCATTGGTTTTTTTTTTTTGCATTTACTCGCCAAAGAGGAAATGAGGAAGGCAAAACAGGAACAATGGGAAGGGTTTGGACAAAGCCTTCAAGAAAGCTATCATTTATTGTAAAAACCTTTAATCTAGTTCTTTTAAGTTTTTCTCTACATTGTGTTCTTTTAAGAAATGCCATAGTTCGTCCCTCATCACAGATTCAAATGCCTTTTGTTTCTCTCAAAGAATGTTTCTATTATTTGTCTAATTCTAAATATGTGGTGTACACTTATTCCTGATCTAAATCCACTCTAATGTTCTTCAATCTGATCCTCTAATCTTTTCCTTAGCCTTATTTCCAGTATTCTGGCATACACTTTGCTGGTACGTTAAATAATAATGATATCCCTCTATAGTTTGAGCATTCCATAGTTGATCTTTTCTTATGTATTGGTACTACCGTTCCCTTTTTCCAGTCGTCTGACATCTGTTTTGACTTCCATGCTTGTTGGCATATTGCATGGAGTAGTTTATATGCCTCTCTGCCTTGGTTTTTAATCATTTCTGGACGAACTTAATTTGTTAATAATCTTTTCTAATTTCATTGTTCTGACAGCGGTTTGGATTCCTTCCATCGATATATCTCCATCTTCAACTGTCACTTCTGGATTACTTGTTAGTCTTACTAATTGCTCTGTACTCCTTGTTTCATATGTTCTGGAGGGATTATGTAAATGTTTCCATGATTTCGCTGTCTTCTTTCATTATTTCTCCTTTGGCATTCTTGTTGTATTGGGCATACTTTGGTCTTTCTCATGCTCTTCATTGCCCCCAGAACAGTTTTTGATTTCCTTGATAGCTTTCTTGAAGTCTTTGTCCAAACTCTTCCCATTGTTCCTGTTTTGCTTTTCTCACTTCCTCTTTTGTGATAGTTCTTTTAATCAAATAATCTATCCTATCATCTGTTTTCTTTGTTTGCTAGTATTTCTTTCATAATCCTTCTTTTCTTTGATCTTAGTCTTGACATTCTCATTCCACCCTGCTGTTTTTTTCATATCTCCTTTAATATGTTTCCTACCACAGACCTCTTCAGTACAACTGAGGAGTGTTTCTTTATACATTTGCTACTTTTCTTCTATCATTTAGATCCATTTGCCTTTCACTTGTAAATCTTTTTACCTAGATTGGTATGTCTGTTTTACTATTGGTTTATTTAGTTCTTCTATTTTGAGTTTAGTAATTTTCTTCTCTTTCATTTTCTGTTTGTTTTCTTCAGTCAGTAATCTCATTTTGGCTATCACTAGGTGATGATCACTAAATATTTCTGCTCCTCTGTTTACTCTTCATCCAATGTACTGTAAAAAAGGAGCTGCTAACTGTGTGTAGTCTATCATTGACTTTTCACATCTGTCTTCATGTACTCTTGTATATTTGTGGATATCTTTATGAGGAAAAAAGGTGTTGGCTATTTTTCATCTTATTCTTTAGGCAAAAATCTGATTAGTCTCTCTCATTTGGAGAAGTTGTTGTCTCTCCTTCTTTACCTATTACTCGTCCTGACGTTTCTACATTGTTGCCAACTCTAGCGTTTAAATCTCCTAAAAGCATTAGGTCCTGTTTGGGTTTAAGTTTAAGATTCTCTGCAGCTATTTGTAAATCGATTTGAAAATATCTTTTCTTCTTTAGTGGCGTATTCGTTTAGTCCATAAGTGGGCATAAGCTATTAATAATTTAATTTCTCTTCCTTTTGGTTTAATATTTACCTCTTATAGCCGTGGGCTTATAAATTTCAACTTTCTAGTAGCTTTTTATGCCTTGTTGTATGCATTAGGAGGCCTACCCCTGCTCTAGCTCTATCTTTGACATCTGCTTCTGAGAAGACTAAAGTGTGGTCCTACATTTTCTAACCCTTGTCCTTTTTTGTTGTTTCTGTAATAACTACAATGTCTACTTCGAATTTTTCCATTTCTTCAATTAATTATATCTCTTTTCCATTTATTTCCTTAATATTCCATGTTCCAAAAATCACAGTCCATTTTCGTTTCCATGTTCGTCGTTGAAAGGTCAAGCCGGGTATAGTGTATTTATTTCTGTGAATCAGGTTGGTTGGATATGCAGGGGTTAGCCCACTGTACCCTAGGTAGATGGTGGGGCTGCTACCTTGAGGCCCCCTACCAGGCCATGTCATTTTCTGTCAGGGTTAACTCCCTTAGCCTTTGGTCACACAAGACCAGCCTGCAAGGCAGCATGTTGTTATTTTCTGCCATGATTAAGTCCCTTAGCCTTAAGCCAACCAAGACCGGTCTGCAAGGCAGCAGGTTGTTTTCTGTTAGGGTTATCTCCCTTAGCCTTTGGTCACCCAAGACCAGCCTGTATGGCAGCAGCATGTTATTTTATGTCAGGCTTAACTCCCTTAGCCTTTGGTCGGCCAAGACCCGCCTGCAAGGCAGCAGGAGACTCGTGGAGGAGCGGGATCGTCTACTCCCCGTACAGGTGCTTACCTGCCCACTGCTCGATGAAAGATATCTTTTGCTTATTAATGTAAAGACATACAGCGGCTGCAAAAATGAAGCACTGAGAAGGTCAAGTTTTTTTTTTACTTGTGGAGACATGAGGTTATTTGAAGCAACATTTCAAACACTTGCTTTGGCGTGCTTCAGAAAAGATAATTGTAGAAAGAATCTCAGGCTAAGCTTCTGGAATTGAAATGCACCAACGCCTGAAAATTTCAAATTGTCATTGTGACACCGCTAATGTTGTCGGCAGCCTTTTTCTCACCATCAGAAAACACCATGAGCTGAAAATCAGAAACGACACCCTGAAGGTGCAGCCATACAAGAAAGTTAAGAAACTCCAAAAAACTACAGCATAATTAATTCCCTGATAGCTTAAGCCTCAAGACACAGAAAACACAGAACTAGACACAGACGGCCTTTTTTCTGGGCCAAGCCTTTCTAAGCCTTTCTAACGGGCCTTTCTAGCGGGCTATTGCGATCCCAAGCCCATAAACTGATTACTCTTACACGTTCAATATACACGTACATGTATTGTATCGAATTTCAGGAATAAAGATCGTGCCGTTCATTTAGAGTAACCTTATAAAGTCTACACTGCACCATACATTTCTCTCTCCCCCTCCTCCACAATACACATGTATAAACCAAGCCAAAGAAAAGAAAACAAAAGAAATGAAATTAACGCTGCAAATATTGTATCATTGTATCATTATGAAAAAAAGGTAGAAGCGACAGTAATAATACCAAAAACACTGTCCATGATTATAATAATATCCTTACATCTAATAGTAATAAAATAATAATATTATATCCCTTTATTCAATGAGGTCGCCTAAGGTACAAAAGCCTTAACTACAATACATGTATTACGATTAAAACTGTTATAAGCCTCTTGTGGTAACCACGATAAACAGCAAGGTTTGTCGCGCACTTGATGGATACAGACTTCGCGGAGTTCGAGAGACAAGGAATGAAGGAGACAGGGACGAAGAAGACAAAGGAACAGAAGAAGACAAGGAACGAAGAAGACAAGGGACGAAGAAGACAAGGGTCGGAGAAGACATGGGACGAAGAAGACAAGGAACGAAGAGACAAGGGTAAGAAGACATGGGACGAAGAAGACATGGGACGAAGGAGACTAGGGACGAAGGAGACTAGGGACAAAGAAAACAAGGAAACGAAAAAGACAAGGAACGAAGAAGACAAGGGATCTTTAAGACAAGGAACGAAGGAGACATGGGACGAAGGAGACTGAGGAATTTCTTTAGACATGGGACGAAGGAGACTAGGGACGAAGAAGACAAGGACGAAGGAGACTAGGGACGAAGAAGACAAGGAACGAAGGAGACTAGGGACGAAGAAAACAAGGAACGAAAAGACAAGGAACTGAAGAAGACAAGGGGCTTAAGACAGAAGACAAGACATTGAAGAAGACAAGGAACGAAGAAGACAAGGGACGAAGAAGACAAGGAACGAAGACAGACATGAGACGAAGAAGACAAGGAACGGTTAAGAAGACATGGGACGAAGAAGACAAGGGACGAAGAAGACAAGGAATCGAAGAAGACATGGACTTCTTTACGAAGAAGACAAGAAGACATGAGGCGAAGAAGACAAGGAAGAAGAAGGAGACATGGGACATGGGGCTAAGAAGACAAGGAACGAAGCAGACATGGGATTGGTAAGAAGAAGACAAAGAAGACATTGAAGAAGACAAGGAACGAAGAGACATGGAACGAAGGAGACAAGGGCCTAAGAAGACAAAGGAACGAAGAAGACATGGGTGGAAGGAGACAAGGGATGAAGGAGACTAAGAAGACGAAGGAGACAAGGATCCCTAAGGAGACAAGGGACGAAGAAGACAAGGAGACAAGGTAGGAGACTAGGGACGAAGAAGACAAGGAACGAAGGAGACTTAGGGACGAAAGAAGACATGGGAACGAAGGAGACTTACTTCTTTAAGGAGACAAAGGGACGAAGGAGACTAGGGACGAAGAAGACAAGGAACGAAGGAGACTAGGGACGAAGAAGACAAGGAACGAAGAAAGACAAGGAACGAAGAAGACATGGGACGAAGAAGACAAGGAACGAAGAAGACAAGGAACGAAGAAGACAAGGGATGAAGAAGACATTGAACGAAGAAGACATGGGATGAAGAAGACAAGGAACGAAGAAGACATGGCACAAGAAGACAAGGGACGAAGAAGACATGGGGCGAAGGAGACTAGGGATGAAGGAGACTAGGGACGAAGAAAACAAGGAACGAAGAAGACAAGGAACGTTATCAGACAAGGGACGAAGAAGACAAGGAACGAAGAAGACATGGGGCGAAGAAGACAAGGAACCAAGGAGACATGGACGAAGGAGACTTACTTCTTTACGAAGGAGACAAGGGACGAAGGAGACTAGGGACGAAGAAGACAAGGAACGAAGGAGACTAGGGACGAAGAAGACAAGGAACGAAGAAGACAAGGAACGAAGAAGACATGGGGCTTTAGAAGACAAGGAGCGAAGAAGACAAGGAAACTTCTTTACAAGGGTTCGAAGAAGACAAGGAAACGAATAAGACATGGGATGAAGAAGACAAGGAACGAAGAAGACATGGGACGAAGAAGACAAGGAGACCTAAGAAGACAAGGAAACGAAGAAGACATGGGACAAAGAAGACAAGGAACGAAGAATACAAGGAAGAAGGAGACATGGGACGAATGAAGACAAGGAACGAAGAAGACATGGGACGAAGAAGACAAGGGACGAAGAAGACAAGGAGGTCTTAAGGAGACATGGGACGAAGAAGACTAGGGACGAAGAAGACAAGGAACGAAGAAGACATGGGACGAAGGAGACAAGGGACTAAGGAAACTAGGGACGAACGAGACAAGGGACAAAGGAGACAAGGGACGAAGAAGGCAAGGAACGAAGGAGACTAGGGACCGAAGAAGACAAGGAACGAAGGAGACTAGGGACGAAGAAGACATGGGACGAAGGAGACTAGGGACGAAGAAGACAAGGGACGAAGGAGACTAGGGACGAAGGAGACAAGGGACGAAGGAGACTAGGGACGAAGGAGACAAGGGACGAAGGAGACAAGTTACGAAAGAAGACAAGGTCTTACTAAGACATGGGACGAAGAAGACAAGGGACGAAGGAGACTAGGGATGAAGAAGACAAGGGACGAAGGAGACTAGGGGCCAAGGAGACAAGGACGAAGGAGACTAGGGACGAAGGGAGACTAGGGACGAA
>JAXRKP010000806.1:15000-25000 GCA_037039925.1 Doris montereyensis | reverse complement strand
TTGTCATCGTCATCATCATCATCGTCGTCATCATCATCTTCATCATCATCATCCCTATCATACATATCTTGGTCACTGTCATCCTCCTCTTGCTCCCCTCATCCTCATCATCATCGTCTTTCGATAGCGAAGCACAATTTGTACCCATTGCCTCAGCTGGTGAGCCAGTGGCTGGCAGTTGTTTCCCTCCAATGTTCCTCCTGTCTCACGTCCCTTGTATCCAACTTGGGCTTAGTTGTGTTGTTTGATGTACCAGTATCTATACACAAAGTCTACAACAACTGCTACTACTACTACTACTACTACTACTACTACTACTACTACCACTACCACTACTACTACTACTACTACTACTACTACTACTACTACTACTAAATCAAAATCAACAACTACTCCCCTCTACTACAACCAAAAACTGCTACTACTTTTACTACTACTACAACAACAACAACTACTACTACTACTACTACTATTACTACTACTACTACTACTACTACTACTACTACTACTACTACTACTACCACTACTATTACTAGTAAAGGTAATGACATAACATAAGATAATATGATAGTCCCATAGAAACAAAGACGAGACAAATACAAGGAATAAACAGAAAAAATCCTGGTCACCATGGGGACCGAACCCGTGACCTTTGTGTCGGTACCCATCGCCTCGCCATGAAAAGAAAGCGTGCTACTAATCGAGCTAACTACAACTACCACTACGACTGCTACTACTAATATTACTACTGCTGCTGCTGTCACTGCTACTGCTACTACTACTACTACTACTACTACTACTACTACTACTACTACTACTACTACTACTACTACTACTACTACTACTACTACTACTACTACTACTATTACATCCACTTTTTACTTTTTCATCAGAAACCTATAAACATTGAGGGAAAGGTTTGAGTCAAAAATGACGAACAAGAACATGAAGTACGATGTAGATGTTGAAGCCCCATAGGGAGAAAGGCGAGACAAACACACATCAATAATTAAAACTAAAAATGTGGATGTCAATCAGGCGGAATCGAACCTGTGACTCCGCGTCGGCCCCAATCGTGAGCTACACTCATTGATTCTAGTTTCATGAACAGGACTGTCTTGCAAATCCAATTAAGTTTTCCACTTGGAACACCATACGTTCTTATCGCCGCCTTTCCGTTCCTACATGCAAACATCGAAAGCCGGCAGGGAGTAGATGTTAGACGCCACACCAGACAATCGCCTTTGGAATGCCGAACTGGCAAGGCATGTGTGTGATACGCTGTATCTGGCAATGTCTAACGTGAGTAGTCATGCCACATACACACATACACACACACACACACACACATGCATACACATATGTATACAAGTTGCATGTTGAACGCAGAAGCAAAGCTAGGCCTGTCAGAGACAAGTGGCTGATTTCCATGAGCTTGTTGTCACATAATAATGCAAATAACTGTTATTCAATTAATTATTGCACACACCTCAAGCTTTTCATCTCTACTGAGAGAGTTCAAATTTATACATGTACTTAGGGCAACTTAAAATGTGGCCAGCGTAATTCATTAGCATAGCTCATACGCATACTACAAGTGAACAAGACTAGATCTAGATTTAGGCATACACTACAGTATCGGTAAATTGTCTTTTTTTTTTTTTTTTTTTTTTTGGGGGGGGGGGGCGACGTTATTGATATACACGTGTTGTGTATAATGTGTCTCTTATATATCTAGATCTAGATCTAGATTAAGATTATACATCGTGTCATTTAGATCTAAAACAAAAAAGAGCTGGTCCCGTTGGCCGCTCAAAATGTGCAGAAGGAAATCACAATATAAAACAAAAGTTTACACCCGACACAAACATTTATGATAAGACAATTTATCGACTACATAATATATCTTGTGAGAGAGCCAAAACATTTTCTTTTTTTCTTCTTCTGTTTAATAGTACCTATAACCTTCTCACTCGGCCGCCTTCGTTGAGTCAAGACTAGAAGTTACTAGCTCCAAAGTAATAATGACAATTTCAATGAAATAACATCCAGCCTAGATCCAGGCCTGAGTCCATCTGTCAGACACCGAGTCGCTTGGACGTGTAGTTTTGAATTCGGAAGTCTAGTCTACTGACACACGTATCAGGTCCCAGCAACCAGAACTAAGAAATAAATCTATAATTTACAGACATTTAAATACAAACGAGTTAACGCGATGGTTTTGCCAATTTTGAGACACTGAATAAGGTTCATTTTCAAAGAGAGAATCAAGTCCCTAGCAGGCCTCCTTGCTGACGACTCGTCACGTGTCCATACAACCAACCGGAAAAAAGCCGGAACGGACTGTATCAAGGCCACCTTAGAGACGGCCTTGACTGTATTCAAAACAAACGTAGATAAAGACAAAAAGTGAGGCAAAGGGCATGTCGGAAGCGAAGGAAATGACGTAAGACAATATGAAAGCCACGTAGAAACAAAGACGAGACAAATACAAGGAAAAGACAGAAAAAAAAATAACACGTCTTACAATTATGTCCTTTGGTCGTGCTGGTTACGTGGACACTCATTGTTATTATTTCAGATCCCAACCGATAACAAATCGCTGCATTACTGTCTCTTCAAGACTTGAGTCGAGGCTGATGCATTTTGAACGCGTGTCGGTCGTAGTCCTAGAGAGTAACATATTATTTTAGATCGATTTGGGCATAAAGCATTGTACTCGCCGTTGTGTGAACGGGGAATTCAGCTAGGACCGTACATATCATCATATGAATCGTCTGAGTCCAGATTTTCCAAATTAGTTTGGTCTTTACATTTTTCCAGTCGGAAAATAAGGTGGTCTTAGAACCGTTCTATGAATGAACATATGATGACCCGATTCTTAGCGCACTTTCCCTGTGGAGGCTACTGATTGGATCCTGCACTCCCTCCCTCCCTCCCTCTCTCCCCCTCTCTCTCTCTCTCTCTCTCTCTCTCTCTCTCTCTCTCTCTCTCTCTCTCTCTCTCTCTCTCTCTCTCTCTCTCTCTCCCTCCCTCCATCCCTCCCTCCCTCCCTCCCTCTCTCTCTCTCTCTCTCTCTCTCTCTCTCTCTCTCTCTCTCTCTCTCTCTCTCTCTCTCTCTCTCTCTCTCTCTCTCTCTCCCCCTCTCTTTCTCTCTATCTCTCTCTGTCTCTTTGTCTCTCTGTCTCTCTGTCTGTCTGTCTGTCTGTCTGTCTGTCTCTGTCTCTCTCTCTCTCTCTCTTCTCTCTCTCTCTCTCTCTCTCTCTCTCTCTCTCTCTCTCTCTCTCTCTCTCTCTCTCTCTCTCTCTTTACTCTATCTATCTATCTATTTATCTATCTGTCTGTCTATCTATTTATCTATCTATCTATCTATCTATCTATCTATCTATCTATCTATCTATCTATCTATCTATCTATCTATCTATCTATCTATCTATATATCTGTCTGTCTGCGACGATCCAGTCCCAACCCCAGTTATGGTACACCGGTCTCCTCTAAAACCTTGGACAATGTAAACATAATCGACACAGTTATCTGAGAGCTTGAACGGTTTGCGACCATACCATAGAATGATATAGATAATACAACTGTGAAAAAATGACGAGGCGATGAATGTTGCCGTGAAGGTCATTGGTTCCATCCTGTCTGTTGTTTGTGGTACATGTCTATTTTCTGTGTGTCTTTGAAGGTCCTACTATTTATCTCCCTTTCATCCCCACAGTGCTCTTACACCTGTTTTATGTCTATGTTTATTACTAGCAAATATCAGCGATATTAAACCGAGATTATTGTACGGTGTGTATGATATTCCATGTTGTTGGAGATTAGATCTATATTTCCCTGTTCTTTTCACATATTCTTGCACGTACAGATAAGCTCCATAGCATAGAACAAGGTCTATTGCCGTCCTATCCGCCTTATCTTGAAAGCAAAAGTGTAACAGACAAACAAGACGACGTCATATTATGGTCAAGAGTGACCGTGGTGACCTACATTTATCGGAGGTCGACTCAAGTGGCTGTCAAAAATCCATTCATTCAATTTTAACCGCTCTTAATGGAAGGTGTGGAGGAGGGGGGGGCTCCTGAAGTGATGTATTTTGCTTTTTTTGAGTTTGGGTTTTGTTTTTATTATGTACATGAGTACCTGTCAAAATACAGTCCTCCTATATCATTGAAAAATTTGCGGTGTCCTTGGTTGCCATAGAAACGGTCGCCATCTTGGATTTTGACCAAATGTTCAAAATCTATCTCCTCCCTTAGTTATCAATAAATTCACTCAAAACCTATGCAGATCGTCTTTTCCATATCTAAAGAGTGACGTCGGTTTTGTTTTATATTTTGGAAAATTAATTTTTTTATGAATTTTTGAAAATACTATATATATAGTGAATTTTCATTTTATTCAAAATAATTTGTTCTCCAAAAGTTTACAATATATAAAAGAAACCCGACGTTATTCTATTAACATTGATAAGAGGAACCTGTGTAATTGACAAGAGGATCCTGTGTGGTTCCATTGACAAGAGGATCCTGTGTGGTTCCATTGACAAGAGGAACCTGTGTGGTTCCATTGACAAAAAGGATTGACAAGAGGATCCTGTGTGGTTCCAATGACAAAAGGAACCTGTGTGGTTCCATTGACAAAAAGGATCCTGTGTGGTTCCATTGACAAAAGGAACCTGTGTGGTTCCATTGACAAAAGGAACCTGTGTGGTTCCAATGACAAGAGGAACCCGTAAATGGCGGAGGAGATATAATAATTTAAGTGAAAAAACTACATTTCGAGAAAAATGCGAGTAAATAAAAAAAAAAACCAAAAACACAAAACAAACCCTTGAGACGGGTTGCTCTTGTTGTAGTAGCCCCCTTACTCTTTTGACAGTCTCTGGGGCATTGTTACTAATGTAACTTTCTTTCTTCATCAGTTCCCATTCTACCTTTCGGTGTATGGGTTCAGTTTCCCGAGATGATCTTTTCCAGGATGTCCTGTACTGGCATCTTCTGTTTCCTTCAAAAAGTTAAATTTCTATGCTTCAATGCCTCTTTCACATCTTCTTCTCCCTTCCTCCGAGGTCTGCCTTTTGGTCTTTTACTTTGGGCTTTAGCACTGTATACTGATTTAGCTATTTTATTGTCATTAATTTTATTTACATGCCTAAACCATCTCAATTGATATGTTTCTATCTTAGTTTTTATGCCATCTGCTTTGGTTTGATCTCTTATTGTTGTGTTTTTGATTTTGTCTCTTTTAGTTTTCCCTACTTCTCTTCTTAGATATTTCATTTCAGCTGCCTGTACTCTACTGTATGCTCTATTGTCTAAGGTCCAGATTTCGATGCCATAGAGGAAAGTAGGACAATAAACTGAATTGTATACTGTTGTTTTGGTTTTTGTTGACAATTTTTGCTTACCTCCAAATGCCTTTCCTAGATGGTTATATATTGCACTTGCCTTTCGGATTCTCTGGCTGATTTCTTCTCTTAGTTTTCCCTCTGAGTTAATCAGTACTCCTAGGTAATTGTAGCTTTGAACTTGTTCTAAATTCTCCCTGCCCAATTTAAGATTTTGTGTTGTAGCTTCCCTAGTTACTAGCATTGTTTTGGTTTTTCTTTGCATTTAGTCTCATTCCTCTTTTATTTAGTTCATTGTCCATAATGTTGATATTCGACTAAAGGTCCTTTCTGATTTTCCAAACAGAACCAAATCATCGGCAAATGAAAGCATTGATTCATTTACTGGTTTGACCTTCCATATACCTACATTCACTTTCTTCATTTTTGAGGATGCCTTTGCGACTGAATCATCCATAAATGTGATAAACAAAAGAGGACTTAGGCTACAATACTGTCTTACTCCTATATCTACATCAAATTCTGCAGATATGTTTGCAACTACTCTCAATGCACATGTTGGGTTATTGTAAAAACTTTTCATGGCTTCTATTAAATTTTGCTCTACATTATGTTCTTTTAAGGAATGCCATAGATGGTCCTTCCTCACTGTGTCAAATGCCTTTTCTAAGTCAATAAAACACAGGTGAAAGTCAATGTTTCTCCCAAGGCCTTTTTAAAAATTATTTGTCTAATTGTAAATATGTGGTCTTGTACACTTCTTCCTGGTCTGAATCCACTCTGATGTTCTTCAATCTGATCCTCTACTCTTTTCCTTAGTCTCATTTCCAGTATCCTGGCATATACTTTTCATGGAACGCTAAGTAGTGTTATCCCTGTATACTTTGAGCATTCCATAGTTAATTCTTTCTTATGTATTGGTACTACCGTTCCCTTTTTCCAGTTGTCTGGCACCTGTTTGGACTTCTATGCTTGTTGGCATATTGTATGTAGTAGTTTGTCTGCCTCTCTCCCTTGGTTTTTAATCATTTCTGGATAAACTTGATCTGCTCCTGGGACTTTTCCTTATTTCACTTTTCTTATAGCTGTTTGGATTTCTTCCATTGATTATATCTACATCTTCAGCTGTCTCCTCTGGATAACTTGTTACTCTTACTAATTGATCTTTACTCCTTGTTTCCTACGTTCTGGAGGCATTATGTAATTGGTGAAAATGCTTTCTCCATGTGTTCATGATTTGGCAGTCTCTTTTCATTATTTCTCCTTTGGCATTTTTAATTTGTCGTATTGGGCATGCTTTGGTCTTTCTCGTGCTCTTCATTGCCCCCCCTCCCTCCCAGAATAGCTTTTGATTTCCTTGGTAGCTTTCTTGAAGTCTTTGTCCAAACTCTTCCCATTGTTCCTGTTTTTGCTTTCCTAACTTCCTCTTTGGCGATAGTTCTTTTATTCACGTAATCTATCATATCCTCTGGTCCCTTTGTTTGTAAGTATTTCTTCCAGGCATCCTTCTTTTCTTTAATCTTAGTCTTGACATTCTCATTCCATCATGTTGGTCTTTCCTATCTCCTTTAATTTGTTTCCTATCACAGACCTCTTTAGTACAACTGAGGTGTGTTTCTTTATACATTTGCCACTTTTCTTCTATTGTGCTATCATTCAGATGCATCTGTCTTTCACTGATAAATCTTTTTATCCTAGATTGGTATACCTGTTTTACTACTGGTTTATTTAGTTCCTTTATTTTGAGTTTAGTAGCTTTCTTCTCTTTCCTTTTCTGTTTGTTTTCTTCAGTCAGTAATCTCATTTTGGCAATCACTAAGTGATGATCACTAAATATTTCTGCTCCTCTGTTTACTCTTGCATCCAATGTACTGTAAAAAAAGGAGCTGCTAACTATTATGTAGTCTATCATTGACTTTTCACATCCTGTCTTCATGTACTCTTGTATATTTGTGGATATCTTTATGAGAAAAAAAGGTGTTGGCTATTTTCATGTTATTCTTTAGGCAAAAATCTATTAGTCTCTCTCCATTTGGAGAAGTTGTTGTCTCTCCTTCTTTATCTATTACTCCTCCTGACGTTTCTACATTGTTGCCTACTCTAGCGTTTAAATCTCATAAAAGCATTAGTTTCTGTTTGGGTTTAAGATTCTCTGCAGCTATTTGTAGATCGTTTTCGAAGATATCTTTTTTTCTTTAGTTGCATCTTCGTTTGGTCCATAAGCTATTAATAATTTAATTTTTCGTCCTTTTGGTTTAATATTTACCTCTAATAGCCATGGGCTTATAATTTCCAACTTTCTAGTAGCTTTTCATGCCTTTTATGCACTAGGAGGCCTACTCCTGCTCTAGCTCTATCTTTGACATCTACTCCTGAGAAGATTAATTTACTATTCGGTCCTACATTTTCTATTCCTTGTCCTTTTTTCTTTGTTTCTGTAATGGCCCAAATATCTATTTTGAATTTTTCCATTTCTTCAACTAATTCTAACTCTATTCCATTTATTGCCCTAACATTCCTTGTTCCAAAAATCACAGTCCGTACTCGTTTCCAATTTCGTCTTCGAAAGATCAAGCCGGTTATATTGCATTTATTTCTCTGAATCGGTTTGGTTTTGGATAAGTAGGGGATTAGCCCACTGTACCCTAGGTAGATGGTGGGGCTGCCACTTTCTCTCTCCCTACCAGGCCTTGTAATTGTCTGTTAGAGTTAACTTCCTTAGGCTTTAGTCATTCAAGACCAGCCTGCAAGGCAGCAGGTTGTTATTTTCTGTCAGGTTAACTCCCTTAGCCTTTGGTCGGCCAAGGCCCACAGGAGACTCGTGGAGGGTGGGATCATCTACTCCCCGTACATGTGCTTTCCTGTCCACTGCCTCTCTACTATTGTAACGAGGATTATAAATCTAGGTTTAGATGTGCACTGTTGTGAAAATAGACGTCAAAATGACCAGTTTTTCCCCTCTGTATCCTATGCCTGTGCGCATTAAACACAGCGTGAATGCAAGCTTTTTCAATAAAGTCTCTATCATGGGTTTACGGCTATTCTAGTAGTTAGGCAGCTGGACTCTGGATGATGAGGAAGTCCTGGATTCGAATCCTGGGCAATGCTAGATGTTAAATGTGTTTAAAGCGCACACGATAGGATATAGATTACAGGGTGGGGTGGTCATTTCTGACGTCTGTTTTCACATCACACTGCGATGTGCCGTCTGCGACGATCAGTGTCGGCAGAAACAAGGTCAACTCGGTGTTGCCATATTTGACGATTAACCGCCAATATACGGGTTTTACGGCCATCTTCTCAGTGAGTGTTAGGGTAATTTACGTCAAAATTTTGATTGTTTTACCTACCCTCGCCTAAAAACATTTTGTAAACAAAACTTATACGTCATATGGACATTGTCCTGCCATGAACTTGTAGATAAATTATCGTTCTACCCGAATATGCAAAGAACAGAAAATCAATCTTTTGGTCCAAAACTCACCAGTCCAGGTGGCACCACCCCTCCATTTAAGCGCGGCGCTTTGAAAACGCGTGACGTGTGCTTTTCAATAAAGTCTCTGCCATGGGTTTGCGTGTGCTATTCTGTAGTTAGGCAGCTGGACTCTAGGATAGTGAGGAAGTCGTGGATTCGAATCCTGGGCAATGCTCGATCCTATGTAGTTTTTAATGGGACATAATATAGGCTACCCAACAGATCTTGTCCGACTAGGCTAGTGCGGTACCCAATGCTACACACACAAAAAAAAAACAACACGACAGCCCCCCACCCCTTCCCCCTCCAACACAAAAGAAGACCCCAACCAAACAAACAAAACAAGACGACTAAAACAAATCCTGTCTTCCTTTCAAAAACTGACAACAAACAACCCTCCTCCCTCCCCCGTCACTAAAGGACACACATACAAGAATAAACCCGAACCCAGTAGCAACGCAGATATATACAACAACCAATACAGCATAACAAAGGCGATATATCATGCACGTAATTTGAGAATCAAACCGTCAACCTACCGGCTATCAATTGCAGCAGGCCTGCCACTCTGGCCAGGTTGACTGTCACGATGTCTCGCACACACAGGGAGATCAACGCTGTCAGTGACAACAGTAGCGCCAGACATGTACCCACACCCACAGCGATGGTGGTCACCTGTATGACATCATAAAGGACACGTGATGAGGAGGTAGAAGGAGTATCAACAGGTAACAGCAAGATAAGTGACATACGAAAAGGAAAGAAGTAGGACCTACCAGTAGCAACTACAGCCCCCCCCCCCCCGCTGTAGAAATTATTTATTATAGATGCCAAATTTATGAGTGAGACATTGCTCTGCTTATTATGACAAAACGTATTGAATTAAACATCAGTCACAGAGTTCAACAGTGCCACATCATCGACACATTGACCTAAACTGAACACAATTAAACAAAAAACGACGACAACAATTCACAACAAATCTTGCAATAGCCGTAGCATAAACTGCAATTTTGTAAAGACGACGATGACAACAGCAACACAAACAACAACAACAACAACAACAACTGCTGATACCACTACTACAACTGACTACTACTACTACTACTATTACTACTACTACTACTACTACTACTACTACTACTACTACTACTTACTACTACTACTACTA
>JAXRKP010000806.1:0-12500 GCA_037039925.1 Doris montereyensis | reverse complement strand
CTACTACTACTTCGACTACTACTACTACTGCTGCTGCTACTACTACTACTACTACTACTACTACTACTATTACTGCTACTACCACCTGCTACTACTACTGCTGCTGCTGCTGCTACTACTACTACTACTACTACTACTACTACTACTACTACTGCTACTACTACTACTACTACTACTACTACTACTAGTACTACCACTACTATACTTAGCCTAATTTAACAACATTGATTTCTTTTCACTTAAACTGATACAATAAGAACAAGATATGAAACTAACAAAGGAAAAAACCAAAGCTGCTTATTAATGGATCAAATCGTCAGGTTCCGTTCAAGATCGTTACAGCCCACAGAGCCGGAACTCATTATACTATCATGGCTCTGTAACAGGTGACAATACGTCATCTCATAGACACGACCTAGGTTTTACTCCCAGGTGGTGATGGCATCCATTTCGACTGGTGTCGAGTGAGCAAAAATACGTGTTGAAATTCTTTCCCAACGAACAAAACGTCAGACATAGCATTGCCAGGCTTAAAACCCTAGGCGTCACGATTGGTGTCGAGTGAGCAAAATACGTGTTGAAATTCTTTCCCAAGGAACAAAACGTCAGACATAGCATTGCCAGGCTTAGAACCCTAGGCCTCACGATTGTAAGCCCGGAAGCATAATTACGAGGCCACAGACAAGAGATTAAAATAATGATAAAGATGTAATGATATGTAAAAAGCCTCCGTTAATCAATTGTTTTACCTGCCAGTAGATGCTGGGGATATTCATAAAAGGGCATTATCTGCCACTCTTTAAAATTTCCAGCTGACCCTCATCATTGACCGTTGGATACGAACATCGACGGAAAACACCGAAGTACAAGGGAATGACCTCGCCATTTTGAAGTGCTAAAAGCTCCACGAAGCCAGTAAGGAAAGTAATAGCTAATCGCAGACGCAGCAGCGGCAAGAAACGACGTCACTGCCCAGAACTTTCCAAGACACGTGATTGTCATGGCGTTGCTGGAGAATTTAAATCGATTCCAGCTACAATCATGATTACAGTTTTGAAAACAAAGATCGCTGGCACAAACTCAGAAAAAAGGCTTGTTTTCCTGTCATTATATTTTCTTTTGAATGTTCAAATCTAAGTGACATTTTTGCTATGAAATCTGCTTCATATACCGTTTTCATTACTAATGTCTCAAGAACTGAGATACTGTTGATATTATGTTTTTAACCTCTTTAAAGCAATTGAAATACGGGATATAAATAACGCTTTTGTTGTTCGATGTACATTGGTTATAAAACACTTATTACAAGCCTCAAGCGTTATATCGGAAACAGAAGAATATGCGAATCTGATTCCTATTTCAGAGTCGAGTCTAGCATCGATGTCTTTCCAACCGTCGGCTGAGAATGATTGTTAGTGCAGCTGCAACGGTGACACACTCTTTTAATTGTTTTTTGTGCCATTATTTATTTGCTGTTTCTGTTTGTCGCAGTCCATCACCAGAAATGACGATCTTGAATCGCTGTGTCTGTTTGGAGAAAAAAGAAGAAAAGAAAGGAAATCAGATGAGTAAAAAGTACAGAGAAAAAGGTTTTTTAAATTTTTTTTTTAAATGACGAATTATTTATATTAGAGGTGATACGGGTTGAAAGCATGAATAATTCCTGGTCACAATTGAAGAAGCTGAAGGTTCGCTAATGGTTACATTTAAAAAGATGAATGGGAAGTCCTTATCAACATCAAATCTCCCTCTAAACTTCATGAGAAACATACAATGCCACGCCTGTTATACACTTCATTAACATCTCCATGACAAAATCCTCTTCTTTACCTATGACCGGATACTCATTTACATATGAGTCAAAAGAGGGCACAAGAGTGAAAAAAACCTTTCTAAGAAAAGAAAAATGGAAAAGAAAAAAAAAACAAATGGGCAGACAAGGGCTTAAATCAAAGTCGCCGAGATTGCAAAGTAAGAACACTATCCATTGCGCCACAACGCCTCAACAACACTATCCATTGTGCCACAACGCCTCAACAACACTATCCATTGCGCCACAACAACATCCATTGTGCCACAACGCCTCAACAACACTATCCATTGTGCCACAACGCCTCAACAACACTATCCATTGTGCCACAACGCCTCAACAACACTATCTATTGCGCCACAACGCCTCAACAACACTATCCATTGCGCCACAACGGCTCCATTTTTTTGAACAATCAAATTAATTATGAGCCATTATGAATAGGTCAAAAAGAAATAAACAGACAAAAAAAATGTTGCCATCATTTATGAAATTATTGACTCCATTGCTATCATTATCATGCCTTCATTACAGGAATCGTTTCATATGATGAAAATATTTTATTCTGTTTTTAGTTCTTCTTCTTCATCCATGTATTACTGTAGTGTTATCAGGGATAGGAGATACGATCCGCGTACGATCCGAATACGTACAATCATGTATTACTGTAGTGTTATCACGAATAGGAGATACAATCTGCGTATTACTGTAGTGTTATCACGAATAGGAGATACGATCTGGTGTGTTACTGTAGTGTTATCACGAATAGGAGATACAGTCTGCGTATTACTGTAGTGTTATCACGAATAGAGATAGATCTATTATTACTGTAGTTTTATCATGAATACGAGATACGATCCGCATGTAATACTGTAGTGTTGTCACAAATACGAGATACAATCCGCGTATTACTGCTTAGTGTTATCATGAATACGAGATACAATCCGCGTATTACTGCGGTGTTATCACAAATACGAGATACAATCCGCGTATTACTGTGGTGTTATCACAAATACGAGATTCGATCCGCATATTGCTGGTGTTATCACGAATACGATTCGATCCGCATATTACTGTAGTGTTGTCTGTGCAATTCGATCACTATATGCTGAAGTGTGTACAAATACAGTTACGATCCGCATATTACTGTAGTGTTATCACGAATAGGAGATTCGATCCGCGTATTACTGTAGTGTTATCACGAATAGGAGATACGATCCGCGTATTACTGTAGTGTTGTCACGAATCGGAGATACGATCCGCGTATTACTGTAGTGTTATCAGGGATAGGAGGTACGATCTGCGTATTACTGTATTGTTATCAGGGATAGGAGATACGATCCACGTAATAATGTAGTGTTATCACAAATACGAGATTCGATCCGCATATTACTGTAGTGTTATCACGAATAGGAGATTCGATCCGCATATTACTGTAGTGTTATCACGAATAGGAGGTTCGATCCGCGTATTATTGTAGTGTTATCACGAATAGGGGGTTCGATTCCGCGTATTGCTGTAGTGTTATCACGAATAGGAGGTTCGATCCGCGTATTACTGTAGTGTTATCACGAATAGGAGATGCGATCCGCGTATTATTGTGGTGTTATCACGAATAGGAGGTACGATCTGCGTATTACTGTAGTGTTATCAGGGATACGAGATACAATCCGCGTATTATTGTAGTGTTATCACGAATACGAGGTACAATCCGCGTATTATTGTGGTGTTATCACGAATACGAGGTACAATCCGCGTATTACTGTAGTGTTAACACGAATACCAGGTACGATCCGCGTATTACTTCAGTGTGATCAGGTGAAGGAGAGACGATCCGTGAATTACTGTAGTGTTATCACCAATAGGAGACACTATCCATGTATTACTGTAATGTTATTAGGAATAGGAGATACAATACGTGTATTACTGTAATGTTCTTACGAAAAGGAGAGACGATCCGTGTATTACTGTAATGTTATTAGGAATAGGAGATACAATACGTGTATTACTGTAATGTTATTAGGAATAGGAGATACAATACGTGTATTACTGTAATGTTATTACAAAAAGGAGAGACGATCCGTGTATTACTGTAAGGTTATTAGGAATAGGAGATACAATACTTGTATTACTGTAATGTTATTAGGAATAGGAGATACACTACGTGTATAACTGTAATGTTATTAGGAATAGGAGATACAATACGTGTATCACTGTAATGTTATTAGGAATAGGAGATACAATACGTGTATTACTGTAATGTTATTAGGAATAGGAGATACAATACGTGTATTACTGTAATGTTATTAGGAATAGGAGATACAATACGTGTATTACTGTAATGTTATTAGGAATAGGAGATACAATACGTGTATTATTGTAATGTTATTATGAATAGGAGGTCTAATACGTGTATTACTGTAGTGTTATTAGGAATAGGAGGTACAATGCGTGTATTACTGTAATGTTATTAGGAATAGGAGATACAATACGTGTATTACTGTAATGTTATTAGGAATAGGAGATACAATATGTGTATTATTGTAGT
This sequence comes from Doris montereyensis, assembly GCA_037039925.1. Lineage (NCBI taxonomy): Eukaryota > Metazoa > Mollusca > Gastropoda > Nudibranchia > Dorididae > Doris > Doris montereyensis. The sequence continues at coordinate 8,142 of JAXRKP010000806.1, read as the reverse complement.
GTTATTAGGGAAAACGAGAAATGATCCGTGTATTATTGTAATGTCATCAGGAAAACGAGAAATGATTCGTGTATTACTGTAATGTGATCAGGAAAACGAGAAATAGTCAATGTGTGCTGTAATGTTATCAGGAAAACGAGAAACGATGCGTGTATTACTGTATTGATCAGGAAAAGGAGAAGCGATACGGCTATTATCTCGCGTGTTATCGGGAAGGAAAACGATCCATGTATCGCAATGTGATCGGGAAAAGGAGAAACGATCATGTATCTATATAATGTGATCAGGAAAAGGAGAAACGATCCGCGTAGCCTTATCCTGGCAATGTGATCGGGAAAAGGAGAAACGACCCATGTATCACTGTAATGTTATCAGGAAAAGGAGGAAACGATGCGTGTATCACTGTAATGTGATCTAGAAAAGGAGAAACGATCCATGTATCACTGTAATGTTATCAGGAAAAGGAGAAACGATCCATGTATCACTGTAATGTTATCAGGAAACGAGAAACGATCCATGTATCACTGTAATGTTATCAGGAAAAGGAGAACGATCCATGTATCACTGTAATGTGATCAGGAAAAGGAGAAACGATCCATGTATCACCGTAATGTTATCAGGAAAAGGAGAAACGATCCATGTATCACTGGTAATGTGATCGGAAAAGGAGAAACGATCCATGTATCACTGTAATGTGATCAGGAAAAGGGAGAAACGATCCATGTATCACTGTAATGATCAGGGAAAGAGAAACGTCCGTGTATCACTGTAATGATCAGGAAAACGAGAACGATCCAGCGTATCACTGTAATGATCAGGAAAAACGAGAAACGATCCATGTATCACTGTAATGTGATCAGAAAACGAGAAATGATCCATGTATGACTGTAATGTTATCAGGAAAACGAGAAACGATCCATGTATCGTACTGTAATGTTATCAGGAAAACGAGAAACGATGCATGTATCACTGTCATGTTATCAGGAAAAACGAGAAACGATGCATGTATGACTGTCATGTTATCAGGAAAACGAGAAACGATCCGTGCATAACTGTAATGTTATTAGAAATAGGAGATACGACTCGTGTATTACTGTAGTGTTATTAGGAATAGGAGAGACGACTCGTGTATTACTGTAGTGTTATTAGGAATAGGAGAGACGACTCATGTATTACTGTAGTGTTATTAGGAATAGAGAGACGACTCGTGTATTACTGTAATGTTATTAGGAATAGGAGAGACGACTCGTGTATTACTGTAGTGTTATTAGGAATAGGAGACGACTCGTGTATTACTGTAGTGTTATTAGGAATAGGAGAGACGACCCGTGTATTACTGTAGTGTTATTAGGAATAGGAGAGAGACGACTCGTGTATTACTGTAGTGTTATTAGGAATAGGAGAGACGACTCGTGTATTACTGTAGTGTTATTAGGAATAGGAGAGACGACTCGTGTATTACTGTAGTGTTATTAGGAATAGGAGACGACCCGTGTATTACTGTAATGTTATTAGGAATAGGAGAGACGACCGTGTATTACTGTAGTGTTATTAGGAATAGGAGAGACGACTCGTGTATTACTGTAGTGTTATTAGGAATAGAGACGACTCGTAGTGTATTACTGTGGTGTTATTAGGAATAGGAGAGACGACTTTCGTGTATTACTAATGTAATCAGGAAAGGAGATATGATCCGTGTTTTTCAGTAGTGCCATCAGCAAAGGAGACACAATCCGTGAATAATCCGTGTATTGCCAGTGCACATGGAAAGAAGGAGAATAATCCTGTATTACCTTGGTGTGTCAGGAAAAGGAGACACATTCCGTGTGACTGTAGTGTCATCAGCAAAAGGAGACACATTCCGTGTATGACTGTAGTGTCATCAGCAAAGGAGACACATTCCGTGTATTACAGTGTCATCAGCAAGGAGACATTCAGTATTTACTGTAGTGTAATCAGCAAAAGGAGACACAATTCATGTATTACTGTGAGTGTGATAAGCACAAGGAGACACATTCAAGTGTATTACTGTAGAGGTATCAGCAAAACGAGACACAATCCGTGTATTACTGCTTAGCGTCATCAGCAAGGAGATAAGAATCCGTGTATTACTGTAGTGTAATCAGGAAAAGGAGATAGAATCCGTGTATTACTGTAGTGTAATCAGGAAAAGGAATAATCCGTGTATTACTGTAGTGTAATCAGGAAAAGGAGACAAATCCGTGTATTACTGTAGTGCCATCAGCAAAAGGAGACAAATTCCGTGTATTACTGTGGTATCATGAAAAGGAGACACATTCCGTGTATTACTGTAATATGCATCAGCAAAAGGAGACACAATCCGTGTATTACTGTAGTGCCATCAGGAAAAGGAGAACAATCCGTGTATTACTGTAGTGCAATCAGGAAAAGGAGACACAATCCGTGTATTACTGTAGTACAATCAGGAAAAGAAGATATGATTCGTGTATTACTGTAGTGTCATCAGGAAAAGGACGCAATCCTGTATTACTGTAGTGTAATCAGGAAAAGGAGACACAATCCGTGTATTACTGTAGTGTAATCAGGAAAAGGAGATATGATTCGTGTATTACTGTAGCGTGATCAGGAAAAGGGGCAGAATCCGTGTATTACTGTAGTGTAATCAGGAAAAGGAGACACAATCCGTGTATTACTGTAGTGTAATCAGAAAAGGAGATATGATTCGTGTATTACTGTAGTGTCATCGGAAAAGGAGACACAATCCGTGTATTACTGTAGTGTCATCAGGAAGAGGGACTAATCGTGTATTACTGTAGTGCCATCAGCAAAAGGAGAATAATCCGTGTATTACTGTAGTGTAATCAGGAAAAGGAGACACAATCCGTGAATAATCCGTGTATTACTGTAGTGTAATCAGGAAAAGGAGATACAATCCCTGTATTACTGTAGTGTCATCAGGAAAAGGAGACACAATCCGTGTATTACTGTAGTGTCATCATGAAAGGAGACACAATCCCTGTATTACTGTAGTGTCATCAGGAAAAGGAGATACAATCCCTGTATTACTGTAGTGTCATCAGGAAAAGGAGACTATTCCTGCTTCACTGTAGTGTCATCAGGAAAAAGGAGATACAATCCCCATTACAGTAGTGTCATCAGGAAAAGGAGATACATTCCGTGTATTACCGTAGTGTCATCAAGAAAAGGAGATATGATTCGTGTATTACTGTAGTGTGATCAAGAAGAAAGATATGATCGTGTATTACTGTAGTGTGATCATCAAGAAAAGGAGATATGATTCGTGTATTACTGTAGTGTGATCAGGAAAAAGATATGATTCGTGTATTACTGTAGTGTCATCAAGAAAAGGAGATCATCCGTGTATTACTGTAGTGTGAATCAGAAAAGAGGAGATATGATTCGTGTATTACTGTAGTGTGATCAAGAAAAAAAGATATGATTCGTGCATCACTGTAGTTTGATCAGGAAAAGTTGATACGCTTCTCGTATTACTGTATTTCATTTAGAAAAGAGATACCTAGTATTGCGTGTATTACTGTAGTGTCATCAGGAAAAAGGAGATTCGATTAGTGCATGACTGAATATTATAATCAGGAAAAGGAGATGATTCATGTATCAATATAGTGTCATTAGGAAGAAGGCGATTGGTGCATTACTGTCGTGTCATCAAGAAAATGATTCGTGACTTCGTGTCATCAGGAAAAGGAGATACAATTCGTGCTTTACTGTCTTGTCATCAAGAAAAGGAGATACGATTCGTGCTTTACTGTCGTGTATCAGAAAAGGAGACTACAGTATTCATTCTTTATCTGTCATCAGAAGAAGAGATACGATTCGTGTACTGTCGTGTCATCAGAAAAGGAGATACGATTCGTGCTTTACTATCGTGTCATCAAGAAAAGGAGATACGATTCTGGTATTAGTGTAGTGTCGCTGAAGAAAAATACGATTTGGTAGCACTGTAGTGTTATAGGAAATGGAGATACGATTCGTGTATCTGTGTGTTGTTATCAGGAAAAGTAGATAGGATTCGTGTAACACTGTACTGTTATCAGGAAATGGAGATACGATTTGTATTACTGTAGTGCATTCAGGAAAAGAAGATATGATTCGTGTATTACTGTAGTGTTATCAGGAAATGGAGATGCGATTCGTGTATTACTGTTGTGTTATCAGGAAAAGAAGATATGATTCGTGTATTACTGTAGTGTTATCAGGAGAAGGAGATACATTTCGTGTATTACTGTAGTGCAATCAGGTAAAGGAGATACAGTCCGTGTATTACTTTGGTGTTATCAGGAGAAGGAGATGCGATTTGTGTATTACTGTAGTGTCATTAGGGAAAGGAGACACAATTCGTGTATTACTGTATTGTTATCAGGAAAAGGAGATATGATTTGTGTATTACTGTATTGTCATTAGTAAAATGAGATAGATTCCTTGTATTACTGTGGTGTTTTCAGGAAAAGGAGATACGATTTGTGTATTGCTGTAGTGTTTTCAGGAAAAGGAGATATGATTTGTGTTTTACTGTAGTGTTTTCAGGAAAAGGAGATGCGATTCGTGTATTACTGTAGTGTTGTCGGGAAAAGGAGATACGATTTGTGTATTACTGTAGTGTTGTCAGGAAAAGGAGATGCGATTTGTGTATTACTGTAGTGTTGTCAGGAAAAGGAGATTCTGATTCGTGTATTACTGTAGTGTTATCAGGAAAAGGAGATACGATTCCTGTATTACTGTAGTGTCATCAGGAAAAGGAGACAATCCGTGTATTACTGTAGTGTCATCAGGAAAAGGAGATATGATTCGTGTATTACTGCTTAGTGTCATCAGGAAAAGGAGATCCAGAATCCGTGTATTACTGTAGTGTCATCAGGAAAAGGAGACACAATCCGTGTATTACTGTAGTGTCATCAGAAAAGGAGATATGATTCGTGTATTACTGTAGTGTCATCAGGAAAAGGAGATACAATCCCTGTATTACTGTAGTGTCATCAGGAAGAGATACAATCAGTATACTGGTGTCATCGGGAAAGGAGAGACTTAATCCGCATTGTTGCATTTAGTGTCATCATGAAAAGGAGATACAATCCCTGTATTACTGTAGTGTCATCAGGAAAAGGAGATACATTCCCTGTATTACTGTAGTGTCATCAGGAAGGAGATACAATCCGTGTATTACTGTAGTGTCATCAGAAAAGGAGACACAATCCCTGTATTACTGTAGTGTCATCAGGAAAAGGAGATACGATCCCTGTATTATAGTGTAATCAGGAAAAGGAATACAATCCTGTATTACTGTAGTGTCATCAGGAAAAGGAGACACAATCCGTGTATTACTGTGAAAGTGTCATCATGAAAGGAACCCCACAATCCACCTGTATTACTGTAGTGTCATCCATTCATCTGGGAAAAGGAGATGCAATCCCTGTATTACTGTAGTGTCATCAGGAAAAGGAGATACAATCACCATCATTACTGTAGTGTCATCAGGAAGAAGGAGATACATTCCCTGTATTACTGTAGTGTCATCAGGAAAGGAGATACATTCCGTGTATTACTGTAGTGTCATCAAGAAAAGGGAGATATGATTCGTGTATTACTGTAGTGTGATGAAGAAGAAGATATGATTCGTGTATTACTGTAGTGTGATCAAGAAAAGGAGATATGATTCGTGTATTACTGTAGTGTGATCAAGAAAGAAAGATATGATTCGTGTATTACTGTAGTGTCATCAAGAAAAGGAGATACAATCCGTGTATTACTGTAGTGTGATCAGAAAAGGAGATATGATTCGTGTATTACTGTAGTGTGATCAAGAAGGAAAGATATGATTCGTGCATCACTGTAGTTTGATCAGGAAAAGTTGATACGCTTCTCGTATTACTTTAGTCTCATTTAAGAAAAGGAGTTAGACTTCGTTTATGTGCGTGTATTACTGTAGTGTCATCAGGAAAAAGGAGATGCGATTAGTGCATGACTTTTTTGTTATAATACATAAAAAGGAGATAGGATTCATGTATCAATATAGTGTCATTAAGAAAAGGAGATACGATTAGTGCTTTACTGTCGTGTCATCAAGAAAAGGAGATACGATTCGTGCTTTACTATCGTGTCATCAAGAAAAGGAGATACGATTCGTGCTTTACTGTCGTGTCATCAAGAAAAGGAGATACGATTCGTGCTTTACTGTCGTGTCATCAAGAAGAAGAGATACGATTCGTGCTTTACTGTCGTGTCATCAAGAAAAGGAGATACGATTCGTGCTTTACTGTCGTGTCATCAAGAAAAGGAGATACGATTCTGGTATTAGTGTAGTGTCATGAAGAAAAAAATACGATTTGAGTAGCACTGTACTGTTATCAGGAAATGGAGATACGATTCGTGTATCTGTGTGTTGTTATCAGGAAAAGTAGATAGGATTCGTGTAACTGTACTGTTATCAGGAAATGGAGATACGATTTGTGTATTACTGTAGTGTCATTAAGAAAAGGAGATGCGATTCGTGTATCACTGTAGTGTTATCAAGAGAAGGAGATACGATTTGCGTATTTACTGTGGTGTCATTAAGAAAGGAGATACGATTCGTGTATCACTGTAGTGTTATCAAGAAGAAGGAGATACGATTTGCGTATTACTGTAGTGTCATTAATAAATGAGATACGATTCCGTGCTTAGCACTGTAGTGTTTGCAGGAGAAAGGAGATACGATTTGTGTAGCACTGTAGTGTTTGCAGGAAAGGAGATACGATTTGTGTAGCACTGTAGTGTTTGCAGGAAAAGGAGATACGATTAGTGTATCAATGTGAGTGTTGGCAGGAAAAAGGAGATACGATTTGTGTCCAGCACTGTAGTGTTGGCAGGAAAAGGGATACGATTTGTGTAGCACTGTAGTGTTGGCAGGAAAGGAGATACGATTGGTGTCAATGTAGTGTCATCGGAAAAATAGATTCAAACGAAACAATGGTAGACTGAAAAGTATGACATGTAATGCGAAAAAGAATCATAATATTTTGTCTTGTTGGGCACAACGATCTTATTTATCTTATTTAATCCAATGTGATTTTTAAAATTGTCAAAATCCATATATAACAAAATAAAGAAATAAATATTAAAAGGTTGTGCAGCAGTTTCTTCTTTTAACAAAAATATTAATGTTTGTTACAGCTTGAGACTTGGTCAAAGTATAGCAATAGAAGAAGGTGCAGAGATGGTGTATGGTTGTGAAAATTGGTAATGATACGAACCCATCAGAACGATGAGCAGACAAACATACAGATGAATAGATAGATAAGTGCATATAGAAGGACAGGCAAACACAAACACATACACACACACACACACACACACACACACGCATCCACCTTTCATCCTTAGTACTATTTGTACACTTCAAGGCTCTGGCAGGTTGCGGGCTTCCCTAGAGAAGTGAAAGACGAACAAGACCAATAGCCTGTGACGTACGTTGATTCATGAGGCAGATAACTACCTGATGGGCCGGTCCTGCGATATCCGCGATATCGCAGCTTGTCGATTCTGATTACCTGTTTCTATCGATAGTTTGATCCTCTGCCCTATGAAACTCATTTGCCTTGACCGATGCTTACTCACCGGTATCGCATCATTTGATCAATGGAAACTCCCTTACTCCGTTTGTCTACCGATCTCTAAGTAGCGTATCGTTTGATTTAGGGAAACTCATTACTTGGCTCGCACGATACTAATCACTGAAGTGTCGTATTGTAAGATCTAAGGCAAGGTAACAGCAAGAACATTAGAAGTCGTGACCGTTCGTTACTCGATACAATACCAGGATTTACAAGGTAAAGGTACATAAGTGTCTAGATCTGTTAAGATATTATCTCGTGTCTTACAAGAGGTGGCCTCACAGCTATCGTCGTTTATTCGCCTGTGACCTTATACAATGTTGAAAGGAGCTTTAAGTGACGTGAAATGTGGTTGAGAGAGTCAGATTCACCTCTATCTCTTTCTGTCAGTTAGTTTGCCTGTCCTTTATGTGTGTGTGTTGACTGTGTGCGTGTGTGTGTCTCTCTGGATGTCTGTTTCCAGTGATTTGTCTTTCAATCTGTGTATCTATAGGTTTGTGTGTCTGTCTCTCTCTGTCTATCTCTATCTGCG
>JAXRKP010000805.1:207500-214301 GCA_037039925.1 Doris montereyensis | reverse complement strand
TGGCTACCATTCCTTTTACTATGACATCCGACATTCATTATGTTGTAGCTATCATCCTTTTACTATGACATCTGACACTCATTATGTTATAGCTATCATTTCCTTTACTATGACATCCGACACTCATTATGTTGTGGCTATCATTCCTTTTACTATGACATCCGACACTCATTATGTTGTTGCTATCGTTTCCTTTACTATGACATCTGACACTCATTATGTTGTGGCTATCATTCCCTTTACTATGACATCCGACACTCATTATGTAATGTGCTATCATTCTCCCTTTACTATGACATCCGACACTCATTATGTTGTGACTATCGTTTCCTTTACTATGACATCCGACACTCATTATGTTGTGACTATCATTTCCTTTACTATGACATCCGACACTCATTATGTTGTGACAATCATTTCCTTTAATATGACATCCGACACTCACTATGTTGTGACTATCATTCCCTTTACTATGACATCCGACACTCATTATGATGTGACTATCATTCCCTTTACTATAAAATCCGACACTCATTAAGTTGTGACTATCATTCCCTTTACTATGACATCAGACACTCATTATGTTGTAGCTATCATTCAATTTACTATGACATCCGACACCCTTTTATGTTGTGACTATCATTCCCTTTACTATGACATCCGACACTCATTATGTTGTGACTATCATTTCTTTTACTATGACATCGGACACTCATTATGTTGTGACTATCATTTCCTTTACTATGACATCAGACACTCATTATGTTGTGACTATCATTCCTTTTACTATGACATCCGACACTCATTATGTTGTGACTATCATTTCCTTTACTATAACATCAGACACTCATTATGTTGTGACTATCATTTCCTTTACTATGACATCCGACACTCATTGTTATGACTATCATTCCCTTTACTATGACATCCGACATTCATTATGTTGTGGCTATCATTTCCTATACTATGACATCCGACACCCATTATGTTGTGACTATCATTTCGTTTACTGTGACATCCGACACTCATTATGTTGTGACTATAATTTCCTTTACTATGACATCCGACACTCACTATGTTGTGACTATCATTCCTTTTACTATGACATCCGACACTCATTATGTTGTGACTATCATTCCTTTTACTATGACATCCGACACTCATTATGTTGTGACTATCATTCCCTTTACTATGACATCTGACAATCATTATGGTGTAGGTATCATTCCCTTTACTATGACATCCGACGCTCATTATGTTGTGACTATCATCCCTTTACTATGAGATCCGACACTCATTATGTTGTGGCTATCATTCCTTTTACTATGACATCCGACACTCATTATGTTGTGACTATCATTCCTTTACTTTTACTATGACATCCAGACATTCATTATGTTGTAGCTATCATTCCTTTTACTGTGACATCTGACACTCATTATGTTGTGGCTATCATTCCGTTTACTATGACATCCGACACTCATTGTGTTGTGGCTATCATTCCCTTTACTATGACATCCGACACTCATTATTTAATGGCTATCATTCCCTTTACTATGACATCCGACATTCATTATGTTGTGACTATCATTTCCTTTACTATGACATCCGACACTCATTGTGTTGTGGCTATCGTTCCCTTTACTATGATATCCGACACTCATTATGTTGTGGCTATCATTCCCTTTACTATGAATCCGACACTCATTATGTTGTGGCTGTCATTCCTTTACTATGACATCCCACACTCATTATGGTGTGACTATCATTCCCTTTACTATGACATCCGACACTCATTATGGTGTGACTATCATTCCCTTTACTATGACATCCGACACTCATTATGGTGTGACTATCATTTCCTTTACTATGACATCGGACACTCATTATGGTGTGACTATCATTCCCTTTACTATGACATCCGACGCTCATTGTGTTGTGGCTATCATTCCTTTTACTATGAAATCCGACACTCATTATGGTGTGACTATCATTCCCTTTACTATGACATCCGACACTCATTGTGTTGTGGCGATCATTCCCTTTACTATGACATCCGACACTCATTGTGTTGTGGCTATCATTCCCTTTACTATGACATTCGACACTCATTATGTTGTGGCTATCATTCCCTGCATTATGACATCCGACACTCACATTATGTTGTGGCTATCATTCCCCTTACTATGACATTCGACACTCATGGTGGGACTATCCATTCCCTTTACTATGACATCCGACACTCATTATGGTGTGACTATCAATTCCCTTACTATGACATCCGACACTCATTATGGTGTGACTATCATTCCCTTTACCACGGCATTAGGAAGTGATAGCGTGCACCATAGAGGAAATAGCGGAAGATTGTCAAGATCGAAGTGCAGATACCGGACAACACTGAAATCATGGCCAAGGAACGGCACGTGACTGCTACACCACCATTCCATTGGGTGGCGAAAAGACTATCCCATATTTAAAACAGTCTCGTTGTTTTGCATGATTCTTTGAGTAATCTTTTGACATTGCTAAAACTTACACTTTTGTGGCTCTATTGGTTGAAAGTTGAAAGGGGAGAGATCGATTCCTCCTGGAAGCAAGAGCGGCAGGTAAGGCAACGCATCCGTCGTTTAAGCAAGTTTTCATCTAAAAAGTTGTATAAAGTATCCATGAATGTAAATGGAGTCGTGGGTTCCATGTGCACAATTATTTCAGGCTGTACAGACTGTAGTGTTTTTGTTCCGATCCCAAATTGATACGTACCATGATACTATTATTACACACCCCATGTATACGTCTCGGTGCAACTGCCGCTTGACTACAACATTGAAACCTCCATAATGTAGTCTCGTTGATATTTTATCGTACTACGGTAGTAATTAAAATATCTTTTTCATTCATTCATTCATTCATTCATTTATTCATTCATTCATTCATTCATTCATTCATTCATTCATTCATTCATTCATTCATTCATTCATTCATTCATTCATTCATTCATTCATTCATTCATTCATTCATTCATTCATTTATTCATTCATTCATTCATTCATTCATTCATTCATTCATTCATTCATTCATTTATTCATTATTCATTCATTCACCATTCATTCATTCATTCATTCATTCATTCATTCATGCATTCATTCATTCATTCATTTTAAGTGAACAAGTAATGAAAAGTAAAGACGAACTGTTATGAACTAAGTGGAACAAAGTAAAGAATGAGCAAAGAAAGTAGAAAAAGAAGAACTGTTATGAACTAAGTGAACAAGTAAGAAAGTAAAGACGAACTGTTATGAACTAAGTGAACAAGTAAGAAAGTAAAGACGAACTGTTATGAACTAAGTGAACAAGTAAGAAAGTAAAGACGAACTGTTATGAACTAAGTGAACAAGTAAGAAAGTAAAGACGAACTGTTATGAACTAGTGAACAAGTAAGAAAGTAAAGACGAACTGTTATGAACTAAGTGAACAAGTAAGAAAGTAAAGACGAACTGTTATGAACTAAGTGAACAAGTAAGAAAGTAAAGACGAACTGTTATGAACTAAGTGAACAAGTAAGAAAGTAAAGACGAACTAATGAACTAAGTGAATGAGTAAAAAGTAAAAGACGAACTGTTATGAACTAAGTGAACTAAGTAAATGAAAGAAAGTAAAAGACGAAACTGTTATGAACTAAGTGAACAAGTAAGAAAGTAAAGACGAACTGTTATGAACTAAGTGAACAAGTAAGAAAGTAAAGAAGAACTGTTATGAACTAAGTGAACAAGTAAGAAAGTAAAGACGAACTGTTATGAACTAATGAACAAGTAAGAAAGTAAAGACGAACTGTTATGAACTAAGTGAACAAGTAAGTGAACTAAGAAAGTAAAGACGAACTGTTATGAACTAAGTGAAAAGTAAGAAAGTAAAGACGAACTGTTATGAACTATGGAACAAGTAAGAAAGTAAAGACGAACTGTTATGAACTAAGTGAACAAGTAAGAAAGTAAAGACGAACCAGCGTAGGAAAGCAATGACAAACTACCACATTATGCCATGTGCCTAGAAGACGTGAAAAGCAATGGCAAACAAACACATTATGCCATGTGCCTAGAAGACGTGAAAAGCAATGACAAACATTATGTCATGTGCCTAGAAGACGTGGAAAGCAATGGCAAACTACCACATTATGCCATGTGCCTAGAAGACGTGAAAAAGCAATGGCAAACTACCACATTATGCCATGTGCCTAGAAGACGTGAAAAGCAATGGCAAACTACCACATTATGTCATGTGCCTAGAAGACGTGGAAAGCAATGGCAAACTACCACACTGTGTCATGTGCCTAGAAGACGTGGAAAGCAATGGCAAACTACCACATTATGTCATGTGCCTAGAAGACGTGGAAAGCAATGGCAAACTACCACATTATGTCATGTGTCTAGAAGACGTGGAAAGCAATGCAAACTACCACATTATGCCATGTGCCTAGAGGACGTGGAAAGCAATGGCAAACTACCACATTATGTCATGTGTCTAGAGGACGTGGAAAGCAATGACAAACTACCACATTATGTCATGTGCCTAGAAGACGTGGAAAGCAATGGCAAACTACCACATTATGCCATGTGCCTAGAAGACGTGGAAAGCAATGGCAAACTACCACATTATGTCATGTGTCTAGAAGACGTGGAAAGCAATGGCAAACTACCACACTATGTCATGTGTCTAGAAGACGTGGAAAGCAATGGCAAACTACCACATTATGTCATGTGTCTAGAAGACGTGGAAAGCAATGGCAAACTATCACATTATGTCATGTGTCTAGAAGACGTGAAAGCAATGGCAAACTACCACACTATGTCATGTGTCTAGAAGACGTGGAAAGCAATGGCAAACTACCACATTATGTCATGTGTCTAGGAAGACGTGGAAAGCAATGGCAAACTACCACACTGTGTCATGTGTCTAGAAGACGTGGAAAGTAATGGAAAACTACCACATTATGTCATGTGTCTAGAAGACGTGGAAAGCAATGACAAACTACCACACTGTGTCATGGGCCTAGAAGACGTGGAAAGCAATGGAAAACTACCACATTATGTCATGTGTCTAGAAGACGTGGAAAGCAATGACAAACTACCACACTGTGTCATAGGCCTAGAAGACGTGGAAAGCAATGGAAAACTACCACATTATGTCATGTGTCTAGAAGACGTGGAAAGCAATGACAAACTACCACACTGTGTCATGGGCCTAGAAGACGTGGAAAGTAATGGAAAACTACATTTTGCCATGTGTCTAGAAGACGTGGAAAGCAATGACAAACTACCACACTGTGTCATAGGCCTAGAAGACATGGAAAGCAATGACAAACTACCACACTGTGTCATGTGTCTAGAAGACATGGAAAACAATGACAAACTGCCACACTGTGTCATAGGCCTAGAAGACATGGAAAGCAATGGCAAACTACCACACTGTATCATAGGCCTAGAAGACATGGAAAGCAATGACAAACTACCACACTGTATCATAGATTCCTAGAAGACATGGAAAGCAATGGCAAACTACCACACTGTACCATGGGCCTAGAAGACATGGAAAGCAATGAAAACTACCACACTGTGTCATAGGCTAAAGAAGACATGGAAAGCAATGACAAACTACCACACTGTGTCATAGGCTAGAAGACATGGAAAGCAATGACAAATTACCACACTGTGTCATAGGCCTAAGAAGACATGGAAAGCAATGACAAATTACCACACTGTGTCATAGGCCTAGAAGACATGGAAAGCAATGACAAACTACCACACTGTGTCATGGGCCTAGAAGACATGGAAAGCAATGGCAAACTACAACACTGTGTCGTATGCCTAGAAGACATGGAAAGCAATGGCAAACTACCAAGACACTGTGTCGTGTATGCCTGAAGACATGGAAAGCAATGGCAGACTACCACACTGTGTCGTATGCCTGGAAAAATCAGGTCCCACTTCTTTCTTTCATTCTGTCTTTTTTTCTTTATCTTGTCACTTGCTCTCAATTGACATTGAGATCACTACAATGGTGGACAGGGTAAATATCAATCAGACAAACAAATCCATACTCAAAGAAGAGTAAAAAACCCAAGTGACCAGTCCTTGGCACGTGTCATAATATGGTAGTTTTCCATTGCTTTCCACGACTTCTAGGCCCATGACATAATATGGTAGTTTTCCATTGCTTTCCACGACTTCTAGGCCCATGACATAATATGGTAGTTTTCATTGCTTTCCACGACTTCTAGGCCCATGACATAATATGGTAGTTTTCCATTGCTTTCCACGTCTTCTAGACACATGACATAATGTGGTAGTTTGCCATTGCTTTCCACGTCTTCTAGACACATGGCATAATGTGGTAGTTTGCCATTGCTTTCCACGTCTTCTAGGGCACATGACATAATGTGGTAGTTTGCCATTGCTTTCCACGTCTTCTAGACACATGGCATAATGTGGTAGTTTGCCATTGCTTTCCACGTCTTCTAGACACATGGCATAATGTGGTAGTTTGCCATTGCTTTCCACGTCTTCTAGACACATGGCATAATGTGGTAGTTTGCCATTGCTTTCCATTCCTCTAGGCACATGGCATAATGTGATAGTTTGCCATTGCTTTCCATATCTTCTAGACACATGGATATAATTGTAGTTTGCCATTGCTTTCCATGTCCTCTAGACACATGGCATAATGTGTGGTTTTTCCTTACTTTCCACATCCTCTAGACACATGGCATAATGTGATAGTTTGCCATTGCTTTCCACATCCTCT
>JAXRKP010000805.1:200000-202500 GCA_037039925.1 Doris montereyensis | reverse complement strand
AAAGGGATATTGTGGACACGCAGAAATTGAGGCAGGACGGAGATGAAAAACTTGCGCGCAAATTTTCAGAACTGAAGAGGATTACCACGAAAGTATTATGGAACAAAACGTTTACCTTAATGCAACTATTGAAGAAGGAATTTCCATGATGAGAAACTACACTGACCGGGAAACTAGGAAAGTTATGGAAACGGTGAATGAAAACTTCAAACAGCAAATTTTAGACGTCCAGAACAATCTTAAGGGCGAAATTGAAAACGAAACCCAGGCGGTCATGAATAGAGTTCAAGACGAAATCTCAGATCTCAGGAATTTCACTATTAAACAATTAGAAACGCAGAATGAGACATACAGCAACCATGAACAAGAATACATGCGTTTCAAGAAGTTTGTTGACTCTGAGTATGTCACAAAGAAAAGCCTGTCTTATCAGTTGTCACTTGCCAAAAACTTTACAATAATGGAAATAGAACAACAGGAAGAAGACATTTCAACGCTAAGGAATTTCACATTGAATAGAATATCAATAAATGACGTGAAGGCGAGTAAAGAATATGTGAAAATATATAATAAGATTCGTGATAATGGAAATAGTTGCAAAGCTCTTTATACAGAACTTCTTTTCAATTTGACCAATGTAAACACACAGGTATTCAATAGAATTGAGTCCCTTGACCAGAACAAGACCCATGCAGTTCGTGAGCTCAATAAAGGACTGGAAAAGATTTCCCACGTCATAGAGACCATAGACAAAAAGTATGAAAATATTACCGAGTCTTTAAGGACCAACCTTACAATGAAGTCTATTTGTACCTGTCCCATGGAAACAACGACAACACAAGTGCCGTCAACCAGTACCACGCCTAAAATAAACGAATGGCCGGAGGGAACCTATGCCCTATTAGGAGCCGACTCCGGGTGTCCCGTGTCGGATGTATTTACATGGCAAGAGGGTTGATTCGATTCCATACAGAATCAGACTATAACCAAGACATTGTATCCCCGAATAACCATTTCAAGAAGCCGATCTTCCGCACCGATGGCATCGACAATTTCATACAACTAAGTTACTGTTTGAAGAAAGAAGACAACAAAAACAGTCGGGAGTGGCCTAAAGGTTCATACTGCATGAACCGTGTCAGTGGCACGTGTCCCTCTGGCTTCCAATCAGTGTACATCCAGTACGACGGCGAACACACTCATGTCCAACACCATCACACAAACTCACCGGACGTTGACCGCCCTTCAGCATCAGCTGATCGGGTTTTATTACTGCTGCCGAAAGGATGGCCCAGCCAACAAAGCTATTTACCTACCAAACACAAGGCCATTCTACTTGTACAGGTAATTTTCAGAAACGAATTTATTAGTATGTCTCTTTCTCCACGTGTAATATGTTATTCTTACGTTATAAGATAGGTCAACATAATATTTAGTATTATTCTGACGTCATCTCCCAAAGGAATGACTTAATTCATTACTTGTCGTCCTTATATCTGTCTGCTTACTCAGTACGTCCCCGTCTTTGGCTGCTGTCTGTCTGTCTGTCTGTCTGTCTGTCTCTGTCTCTGTCTCTGTCTCTGTCTCTGTCTCTGTCTCTGTCTCTGTCTCTGTCTGTCTGTCTGTCTGTCTGTCTGTCTGTCTGTCTGTCTCTGTCTCTCTCTCTCTCTCTCTCTCTCTCTCTCTCTCTCTCTCTCTCTCTCTCTCTCTCTCTCTCTCTCTCTCTCTCTCTCTCTCTCTCTCTCTCTCTCTATCTATCTATCTATCTATCTATCTATCTCTCTCTCTCTCTCTCTGTCTGTCTGTCTGTCTGTCTGTCTGTCTGTCTCTCTCTCTCTCTCTCTCTCTCTCTCTCTCTCTCTCTCTCTCTCTCTCTCTCTCTCTCTCTCTCTCTCTCTCTCTCTCCTCTCTCTCTCTCCACCCCTCCGTCCCTCTTTTCTATTTGTCAGTAGTGTCAAGTTCTTTGCCAATCTGATGGATAATTGCGCAGCCAAAAACGTTCAGGAACTGATGACCTAGATAGCATGCTGTGTGTGTCATGTGAAGTGTTCCAACGTAACACACTTCAAAACTCTGTCCATATGACTCACGTATGGACGCTCTTCAGATATCGTGAGGCTGTATCAAGGTAATCAAAACCACGAGATAAACGACTTACAAACGGCTATAAAACGACAAAGCCAACAGTCCGGCAACGTTCTTTAGAAGAGGCCACGGGCCAATTTGCCCTTTCCTGTGGTCGTCTTCAAGGTCATGGCGCAATCGGCAATACTGTGCACTCGTTTTCAAGGTCATGGAGAGATCATAACTACCGTGCACTCATCTTCAAAGTCATGGAGAAATTGACACTACCGTGCACTCATCTTCAAAGTCATGGTGAAATTGACACTACCGTGCATTCATCTTCAAAGTCATGGAGAAATTGACACTACCGTGCACTCATCTTCAAAGTCATGGAAAAATTGACACTGCCGTGCATTCATCTTCAAAGGAAAGACAT
>JAXRKP010000805.1:185000-192500 GCA_037039925.1 Doris montereyensis | reverse complement strand
AACATACATACATACATACATTCCAACATACATACATACATACATACATATACACATACATACATACATACATACATACATACATACATACATACATACATACATACATACATACATACATATATGCATACATATCTATCTACCTACATACCCAACCACCTACATAATATATGCATACACATACACATATGCATACATACATACATACATACATACATACATACATACATACATACATACATACATACCTGCATACATACATTCATACATAATTACATACTTACATACATATATACATTCAAACATACATACATACATACATACACACACATACATACATAATTACATGCATACATACATACCTTCATACGCACACATACATACATACATACATACATACATACATACATACATACATACATACATACATACATTCAAACATACATACACTCAAACATACATACATACATACATACACACATACACATACATAATTACATGCATACATGCATACCTACATACGCGCACACATACATATACATACATAAATACATACATACATACATACACTTTAAAGAACGAATCTCCACTCTTTGGGTAACGGCTGTCTGCCGGCCCATACTGTTGATTTCATTATATCCACATCTTCAACACTAAAGTGATTTAAGTGATATGGGTAGGATGTTTATGTTTAAGTGATATGGGTAGGATGTTTATGATTTAAGTGATATGGGTAGGATGTTTATATGATATGGGTATGTTTAAGTGATATGGGTAGGATGTTTAAGTTATGGGTAAGATGTTTTAAGTGATATGGGTAGGGTGTTTAAGTGATATGGGTAGGGTGTTTCAATTTTGACCGCACTGCCGGTAAACTGCCAAAGAGATATGTAGCATGCACAGAGTGTCGTGATCGTCACATCGACCTCCTTTTTATCGTCCGTCTCCGATAAGACTAGGCGTCGCATTCCCACCTGGACCAGGAGGGATGGGCTTTACTCGACAAAAAACCCCAAAAAGACTCGAGTATTTATCTTTTTTTTTAACCTGTTACGCGCGAACCGACGACCTGTCGCTAGAGGGGTCCTGTAATCGTGTAATCCTGTAGTCCTGTAATCGACTTCTCGTTTGGAAGGATGGAATTTATGATTTTGTATTGCTTGAAAAGTTCAATTATTCCTGATTTTGATTATTTAATAATCATACCAAAACATTTATGACATCACTGTTTTTGCATGTAAATAAGCGTTTTGTGAGCAATTTGTTAGGATGCTAAATTACCCACACCTTTACACGTAACGTTCTCTAGGGGTACATTTTGAAGAGTATTTTCTATATAATATTTATGTCCGTTTTCAAACTATGTACCTGAAATTTAATTTTATCTTTATTAGGGCAAACAAAAGCACGTGTGCATGTTTCTGTAATTTTGGTCTTTTTAGAAAGTGTGATCTTTGTAGCTGCACCGTAGTGTTGTGAGCTTGCAATCACGGTAACACAGGTTCAAATCCCATGGCTGGTACAGGTAGGGTTTTTATCACAATGTTGTACTCTTAGGAAAGGTGCTTCCTCACTTGACTCAGGTGTGAATGAGTACCCAGCTATAGGTAGAGACAAATCTTGTCAGAGTGTTAATACAAAACGCCTAACAGGCGTGTGTGCCGTCTGCTCCCCCAGGGAGTTGAGAAGGAGTTTGAATGAAATGGCCTGCTGGGGGATAAATGATGTACAGTCTGTGAGTCTGCACTCGTGCGGGAATACGGACTGTGAATCTATCTTTATCCTTTTGAGGGGAAATTTGAGACATTATGATTTTTTTGCTGAATGGAATGTTCAGAAGTCTATAAAACACAATAAACAGAAGATACGAACGAATCAATGTATACATTTATTCAACTTAGCAGAAATCAATAACATGTGCTTAAAATCAGTTTGGCAGCGTTTCCATAGCAACATTATTGTAACCATGTTGTTTTTACTATTTCCCATTAACTTTGACTTATCAAGGTCAAATATGAAAGTTAAAATTATTTACCATCGTTAGTTTATGAAGAGGCCTTCCTGACCCAGTGGCATCCAGTGGCCGGAGTGGGGATCATGAGGTCCACAGTTCAAATCCTAACAAAGCCAGGTCCGACATTGCATTCTAGTTCCTTGCGAAAGACACTTAACACATCCCCCCCCCTACTCTATCCATGTGCAGATGTGTACAAGCCATAGATTGGGTGTAAAAACCTGCGTCAGACTAGCGTCCTGGCCAGGAGGTGATTATTGTCACCTCCTCCGCGTAACGCTATTGACACCTGGATAAGCTCCGGATCTGTGGGCCGTAACTACCTTGAAAGAACTTCACTTCAGGACAGGGCCGTACGTCATCGTTTAAAAATGAGATAGAAGACTGACGGGGTTCTTAACTTTGCTGGAGTTACTGAACCCCGCAATTTTCATACGCGCATTCACCGAACCTCGAGTGGGGTGAATGGAACGGAATCACGCTCACACAGTGTGTATGCGTGTGTGTGTGTGTGTGTGTGTCGGGGATGTGGATGTGTGTGTGTGTGTGTGTGTGTGTCGGGGATGTGTATGTGTGTGTGTGCGTGTGTGTGTGCGTGTGCGTGTATGTGTGTGTGTGTGTGTGTGGCTCGGGGATGTGTATGTGTGTGTGCGTGTGTGTGTGTGTGTGTCGGAGATGTGTATGTCTGTGTGTGCGTGTGTGTGTGTGTATCGGGGATGTGTATGTGTGTGTGCGTGTGTGTGTATGTGTGTGTGTGCGTGCGTGTGTGTGTGTGTGTGCGTGTATGTGTGTGTGCGTGCGTGTGTGCGTGTGTGTGCGTGCGTGTGTGTGTGTGTGTGTCTTGACCTCCACCCCAAAAGGAGTTCGATCGAACCCAGGTTAAGAACCACTGAATTAGAACCTGACAATCGTCATATCTCACAAAGGGAAGGACAGGACATTGAAAAAACAATCTGAAAGCCACATAGGAACAAAGACGATACAAATACAAGGAATAGACAGAAGAAAAAAAACCTGGCCAACATGGAGATCGAAACCGTGACCTGTGCGTCGGCACCCATCGCCTCGTCATGAAATGAAAGCGTGCTACCAACCGAGCTAAATACGCTCGTTATCTTACATCACAACGCTAAAAAACCACCCATTGCACACTGTATGGGTAGAGTATTGTGGGAGCCCTGTCTTACTAAAACCACCCATTGCACACTGTTGGGGTAGAGTATTGTGGGAGCCCTGTCTTACTAAAACCACCCATTGCACACTGTTGGGGTAGAGTATTGTGGGAGCCCTGTCTTACTAAAACCACACATTGCATGTTGGGGTAGAGTATTGTGGGAGCCCCTGTCTTACTGCACACTGTTGGGGTAAGAGTATTGTGGGAGCCCTGTCTTACTAAAACCACCCATTGCACACTGTATGGGTAGAGTATTGTGGGAGCCCTGTCTTACTAAAACCACCCATTGCACACTGTATGGGTAGAGTATTGTGGAGTGTCTTACTAAAACCACACATTGCACACTGTTGGGGTAGAGTATTGTGGGAGCCCTGTCTTACTAAAACCACACATTGCACACTGTTGGGGTAGAGTATTGTGGGAGCCCTGTCTTACTAAAACCACATTGCACACTGTATGGGTAAAGTATTGTGGGAGCCCTGTCTTACTAAAACCACACATTGCACACTGTTGGGGTAGAGTATTGTGGGTTGGGGTAGCCCTGTCTTACTAAAACCACACACACTGTTGTCTGTTGGGGTAGAGTATTTGTGGGAGCCCTGTCTTAAAACCACACATTGCACACTGTATGGGTAGAGTATTGTGGGAGCCCTGTCTTACTAAAAACCACACATTGCACACTGTTGGGGTAGAGTATTGTGGGAGCCCTGTCTTACTAAAACCACCCATTGCACACTGTTGGGGTAGAGTACTGTGGGAGCCCTGTCTTACTCGTTAATACGTTCCAGTAACATCTTAGCAACCCTTGTTGACCGCTTTGTCGCCTTACGAGTGTTGTCGTAATTTCCCATTTTTAAAACAAACCTCATGTCCTACAGCCATGTGGACAGAATACTGTGACAAACATCATTCGTTGGATTACTGATAAGCAGCTGAATTGTGAAGGTGAAGCGCTTTTAGTCTCATCCAGCGCCTGACGTTAGCGATAAGATAGTTGGGCAAGCACACTACTTAGCTTCCCGGTGATCTACAAGGAAGACAGAATAAGTTTCGGTTTGCCTGAATGTAATCTCAAGTGAACAAAAACAAAGTTCTTTTCAAGGCCATTGCGACTCATAAAGCCGGAGCTTATCCCGATTTCTATAGCGTGAAGCGGAACATGTGATAATAATCACCTCGTCCTGGACAGCACGCTAATCTGACGCAGGTTTTACTCACATGCTAGTGCGCGTAGCCATTTCCACATGGGGTAGAGTGGGGGAAATGAGTATAGCCATTTCCACATGGCGTAGAGTGGGGGAATGAGTATAGCCATTTCCACATGGCGTAGAGTGGGGGGAATGAGTATAGCCATTTCCAAATGGCGTAGAGTGGGGGAATGAGTATAGCCATTTCCAAATGGCGTAGAGTGGGGGGAATGAGTATAGCCATTTCCAAATGGCGTAGAGTGGGGGAATGAGTATAGCCATTTCCACATGGCGTAGAGTGGGGGAATGAGTATAGCCATTTCCACATGGCGTAGAGTGGAAAATGCGTGTAGCCATTTCCATATGGCGTAGAGTGGGGGGGTGCGTGTTAAGTGTCTTTCCCAAGGAATACAATGTAATTCAAGCACCACTCCAATTCTCTAGCTGCAATATAGGGCACGGACAGGGAAGATGGAAACACTATGCTGGATTTGGCCCCTTCATACCTCACATCTATATCATTGGTGTGTATGTTGAAGAGATCCATTTGAACTTTTGGTTTCGATACGACGAGTTGATACGACATCCTGTCTTCGTACGGACGCACCTAGCGCGATGGTGATGTCACTGTCACTGTTTACTGCCTAAGCCAGGGATAATTTATTATCATTGGTCGATGACTTTGATGCGATTTGGTTTACCCACATCCACAACATACTACTAATGTGATCTCGGCGTTTTTTAGTAGGATTTTTTTATTTTTATTTTGCCCGGACTGTCCTGTAAACAGCCAAGTAATCTGCAACGAGCACAGAGTGTTGTGATCTGCACAGTCCACGGGACCTCCTTTTTTAGTCCAGGTATTGACACACATGCTTGGACCGGGTGGGGAGTGGGGGGTAGGCTTTATTCCAAAACCAATTCGAGTAAAGATTTGCACTTGTCGGGACTTAAACCCAAAACCTTTGGGCTGAAAGGCCGACTTCGAAAAGACCACACAGGCTAGCGCAAGTAAACTAGTTGCAAGGAAAAGACCGTAGTATAGCGACGCTGGCTGGACCGTTTGCAAAGGAAAGACCGTAGTATAGCGACGCTGGCTGGACCGTTTGCAAAGGAAAGACCGTAGTATAGCGACGCTGGCTGGGCCGTTTGTAAAGGAAAGACCGTAGTATAGCGACGCTGGCTGGACCGTTTGTAAAGGAAAGACCGTAGTATAGCGACGCTGGATGGACAGTTTGCAAAGGAAAGACCGTAGTATAGCGACGCTGGCTGGACCGTTTGCAAAGGAAAGACCGTAGTATAGCGACGCTGGCTGGACCGTTTGCAAAGGAAAGACCGTAGTATTAGCGACGCTGGCTGGACCGTTTACAAAGGAAAGACCGTAGTATAGCGACGCTGGCTGGATCGTTTGCAAAGGAAAGACCGTAGTATTAGCGACGCTGGCTGGACCGTTTACAAAGGAAAGACAGCATAATCGTTTCAAATGGCCAATATGCTTTTCCTGACACTGCATAAGGCGGATGCCCTTCTCAACCCCTACCTCTACCCCCTCCCCCTTTTGCAGCTAGGCAAGGGAGCAATCCAAATCCTATTGAAGGGGCGGGTCATTTCGTTGTTTTCATCGTATTTACAAACACTGTACACTGACATGAACCGTATTTACAGACACTGTACACTGACATGAATCGTATTTACAGACACTGTACACTGATATGAATCGTATTTACAAACACTGTACACTGACATGAACCGTATTTACAGACACTGTACACTGACATGAATCGTATTTACAAACACTGTACACTGACATGAATCGTATTTACAGACACTGTACACTGATATGAATCGTATTTACAGACACTGTACACTGATATGAAACGTATTTACAGACACTGTACACTGATATGAATCGTATTTACAGACACTGTACACTGACATGAATCGTATTTACAGACACTGTACACTGATATGAATCGTAGTTACAGATACAGCAGATACAGACATGAATCGGATTTACAGACACTGTACACTGACATGGTGTTAGATGCCTCCACAAGGCATAATTAAACTTAAGCTTTCCGAATCTTGATCTTATCTGGATTACTTTGGATCCAGAAACAATTCATATCTCTCATCCCTGATTTCCTTTAACTCTAAGACTAGTCTCATATGCATATTATATTAGTTTGAAGTGTGTGACTAGAACCCTAGAACCCTGAAAGGGGCAAATGAAAGACAAAGTTTGAAGTGTGTGACTAGAACCCCTGAGAAAGGGGCAAATGAAAGACAAAGTTTGAAGTGTGTGACTAGAACCCCTGAGAAAGGGGCAAATGAAAGACATGAATGATAACGAAACAACAAGACAGTAACTTAAATCTAAAGATTGTAATACATTATTACAAGAGACAATACCCGAGAAGACGAAGCTCTATTCTCTTACCTGGAAGATGTCCAATCCCCTTGAAGGTCTGGCGGTTGAGAAGTAGAGAGCATTCGGGTTCGAACCTTTGCCAGGACGTCCCCACAAAATCGATCATGCCATTTCTCGCTGTACACAAAGTGTGGACTGTTTCCATTGGTCAAAGATGATGCTGATCAGAGAAGAACACAAAAAGGTTTCAACATCAAATAGAAAACAAAACGGTTTCAACATCGAATAGAAAACAAAACGGTTTAAACATCTAATAGAAAACAAAACGGTTTCAACATCGAATAGAAAACAAAACGGTTTCAACATCGAATAGAAAACAAAACGTTTCAACATCGAATAGAAAATAAAACGGTTTCAACAGCGACTAGAACATTAAACGGTTTCAACATCGAATAGAAAATAAAACGGTTTCAACATTGAAGAAAAATAAAACAGTTTCAACATCGAATAGAAAATAAAACGGTTTCAACATCGCATCACAACATGATGAGTTAAAGTGAAGGTTTGATTTAGATTAACACAATAAATTAAAGACCAATTATTGCATTGGTAATTCATTAAAAAAAGAAAAGGATACTTTTTAGTTGTTAAGTGTTATAATATATTAAGATAAAGATAAAAATAAAGTTGGATTTATTGCCTTTATCCCCGCACAAATGCAGGCTCACCGACTGTACATCATTCATCCCACGGT
>JAXRKP010000805.1:177500-180000 GCA_037039925.1 Doris montereyensis | reverse complement strand
AGATTATATAGGCTAAACAAATATTTCTTATGCGTAGATCTAGAGTCTAAATAGATTTGAGTCAGAAGCTTCTTTCAATAATCTAGATTTAACTCTAGTTCTACAGTACATCCGATGTAGATTCTAGATCTAGATTTAGCTCCTAGTTCTACATCCGATGTAGATTCTAGATCTAGATTTAACTCTAGTTCTACAGCCGATGTAGATTCTAGATCCTAGATTTAACTCTAGTTCTACAGCCGATGTAGATTCTAGATCTAGATTTAACTCTAGTTCTACAGCCGATGTAGATTCTAGATCTAGATTTAACTCTAGTTCTACAGCCGATGTAGATTCTAGATCTAGATTTAACTCTAGTTCTACAGCCGATGTAGATTCTAGATCTAGATTTAACTCTAGTTCTACAGCCGATGTAGATTCTGATCTAGATTTAACTCTAGTTCTACAGCCGATGTAGATTCTAGATCTAGATTTAACTCTAGTTCTACAGCCGATGTAGATTCTAGATCTAGAGTTTAACTCTAGTTCTACAGCCGATGTAGATTCTAGATCTATATTTAACTCTAGTTCTACAGCCGATGTAGATTCTAGATCTAGATTTTAACTCTAGTTCTACAGCCGATGTAGATTCTAGATCTAGAGTTTAACTCTAGTTCTACAGCCGATGTAGATTCTAGATCTATAGATCTAGATCTACCCTTTTTTTAAATTCATAATTCTTGGTCTAGATGTAGATATATTTAGAATCCATTATAAATTGGATATATGTAGACAGGAGAATCTATTTTTAGATCTAAATATTTGATCTATTATGATTAGACAGATGTAGGTTAGATGTAGATCTAAATGTAAAGTCTAGAAATCTAATAAAAAAACCTATACAGTGGTGTCATCTAAGAACTCTGTCCTCAGGGGACAAAAACAACGGGTCTTGGGCAGACAGGGTTCTAAGGTGAACTCCGGCAAACGTGCCTTGTAATAATGCAATAATAATAATAATAATAATTAATAATAATAATAATAATAATAATAATAATAATAATAAATAATAATAATAATAATATAATAATAATAATAATAATAATAATAATAATAATAATAATAATAATAATAATAATAATAACATAATAATAATAATAATAATAATAATAATAATAATAATAATAATAATAATAATAATAATAATAATAATAATAAAATAATAATAATAATAATAATAATAATAATAATAATAATAATAATAGCAATGATGGTGATGATGGTGGTGATGAGGATGAGATGGTGGTGATAATATTAATAATGTTTCAATCACTAGGCAATCAGAACAGTGGATTTGGGACAGTCCTACCTTCTTGGTCTGAATCCACGCTGCTGTTCCTCTACATGCATTTTTTCTTCTGACCATCATGCTTTCTTGGCTTGGGCACTGACATAACTTTGCTCTTTCTCAGACATAATAAAGTGACGTTCTATCTTTTATATTTCTTCCTTTCTCTTATGTCACGTTTCATACTCTCGGTATAGTCATTTCCTTAGCCTTTTCAAGTCTCCACCGATGTGATAAGTAAAATAAAATAGGCAAGGCCCATACTCAAAGTTGAGCGAAAGGAGAATCAGCAGCAGAAGACCTGATATATCTCGGGCATACGACACAATGTGCTAGTTTGCCATTGCTTTCAAGGCATACGACACAATGTTATAGTTTGCCATTGCTTTCAAAGGCATACAACACAATATTGTAGTTTGCCATTGCTATCAAGGCATACAACACAATGTTGTAGTTTGCCATTGCTTTCAAGGCATACAACACAATGTTGTAGTTTGCCATTGCTTTCTAGGCATACGACACAATGTTGTAGTTTGCCATTGCTTTCTAGGCATACAACACAATGTGCTAGTTTGCCATTGCTTTCTAGGAATACAACACAATGTTGTAGTTGCCATTACTTTCTAGGCATACGACACAATGATGTAGTTTGCCATTGCTTTTCCTAGGCATACGACACAATGTGCTGGTTTGCCATTGCTTTCTAGGCATACAACACAATGATGTAGTTTGCCATTGCTTTCTAGGCATACGGCACAATGTTGTAGTTTGTCATTGCTTTTTAGGCATACGACACAATGTTGTAGTTTGCCATTGCTTTCTAGGCATACGACACAATGATGTAGTTTGCCATTGCTTTCTAGGCATACAACACAATGATGTAGTTTGCCATTGCTTTCTAGGCATACGACACAATGTTGTAGTTTGTCATTGCTTTCTAGGCATACAACACTATGATGTAGTTTGCCATTGATTTCTAGGCATACGACACAATGTGCTGGTTTGCCATTGCTTTCTAGGCATACAACACAATGATGTAGTTTGCCATTGCTTTCTAGGCATACAACACAATGTTGTAGTTTGCCATTGCTTTCTAGGCATACGGCACAATGTTGTAGTTTGTCATTGCTTTCTAGGCATACAACACAATGTTGTAGTTTGCCATTGCTTTCT
>JAXRKP010000805.1:167500-170000 GCA_037039925.1 Doris montereyensis | reverse complement strand
GCTTATGGACCAAACGAATACGCCACTAAAGAAGAAAAAATATCTTCGAAAATGATTTACAAATAGCTGCAGAGAATCTTAAACACAAACAGGACTTAATGGTTTTGGGAGATTTAAACGCTAGAGTAGGCAACAATGTAGAAACGCCAGGAGGAGTAATATGTAAAGAAGAGAGAGAACAACTTCTCCAAAACGGAGATAGATTAATAGATTTTTGCCTAAAGAATAACATGAAAATAGCCAACACATTTTCCCTCATAAAGATATCCACAAATGTACAGGAGTAAATGAAAACAAATGTGAAAAGTCAATCATAGACTACGTAATAGTTAGCAGCTCCTTTTTTTACTAGCACATTGATGCAAGCTGATTACTGAAATATTTAGTGATCATCACCTAGTGATTGCCAAATGAGATTACTGCCTGGAGAAAACAAACAGAAAAGGAAAGAGAAGAAAGCTACTAAGCTCAAAATAAAGGAACTAAATAAACCAAAAGTAAAACAGATATACCAATCTAGGATAAAAAGATTTATCAATGAAAGGCAGATGGATCTGAATGATAGCACAATAGAAGAAAAGTGGCAAATGTATAAAGAAACACTCCTCAGCTGTACTAAAGAGGTCTGTGGTAGGAAACAAATTAAAGGAGATTGGAAAAGAACAGCATGGTGGAATGAGAATGTCAAGACTAAGATCAAAGAAATGGATGCCTGGAAGAAATATGTGCAAACAAAGACAACAGAGGATAGGGTAGATTACGTGAATAAAAGAACTATCGCCAATGAGGGAGTTAGGAAAGCAAAACAGGAACAATGGGAAGAGTTTGGACAAAGACTTCAAGAAAGCTATCAAGGAAATCAAAAGCTGTTCGGGGTTGGGGGGGGGGGTCAATGAAGAGCATGAAAAAGACCAAAGCATTTCCAATACAACAAATTAAGAACGCCAACGGAGAAATAATGAAAGATGACAACGAATTCATGGAAGCATGAAGAAAGTATTTTTAACAACTACATAATCCCTCTAGAACACATGAAACAAGGAGTAAGATCAATGGGTAAGAGTAACAAGTAATCCAGAGGAGACAGCTGAACATGTAGATATATCAATGGAAAAAATCCAAAAAGCTATAAGAAAACTGAAATTAGGAAAATCCCCAGGAGCAGATCAAGTTTATCCAGAAATGATTAAAAACCACGGGAGAGAAGCAGACAAACTACTACATGCAATATGCCAACAAGCATGGAAGTCCAAACAGGTGCCAGACGACTGGAAAAAGGGAACGGTAGTACCAATACATAAGATATGATCAACTATGGAATGCTCAAACTATAGAGGGATATCACTACTTAGCGTACCAGGAAAAGTATATGCCAGAATACTGGAAATGAGACTAAGAAAAAGAGTAGAAGATCAGATTGAAGATCATCAGAGTGGATTTAGACCAGGAAGAAATGTACAAGACCACATATTTGCAATTAAACAAATAGTGAAATAAATTCATTGAGAGAAATGTTGATTTGCATCTGTGTTTTATTGACTTAGAAAAGGCATTTGACACTTTGAGGAGGAACGAACTATGACATTTTGACATTCCTTAAAGGAACACAATGTAGCACAAAATTTAATAGAAGCCATTTAATGTTTTAACAATAAACCAACATATGCAATGAGAGTAGCTTGAAACATATCTGCAGAATTTGATGTAGATATAGGAGTAAGACAGGGCTGTAACCTAAGTCCTCTTTTGTTTATCACATTTATGGATTCAGTCACAAAGGCATCCTCAAAATGAAGAAAATGAATGTAGGTATGTGGAAGCTCAAACCAGTAAATATGTCAATGCTTTCATTTACCGATGATATAGTTCTGTTTGGAAAATCAGAAAGGGACCTCCAGTCAAATATCAACATAATGAACAATGAATTAAATAAAAGAGGAATGAGAGTACAAAGCAAGAAAACCAAAACAATGCTAGTAACTAGGAAGCTATAACACAAAATCTTACATTGGGCAGGGAGAATTTAGAACAAGTTCAAAGCTACAATTACCTAGGAGTAATGATTAACTCAGGGGGAAAACTAAGAGATTAAATCAGCCAGAGAATCCGAAAGGCAAATGCAAAAAATATAACCATCTAGGAAAGGCGTTTGTAGGCAAACAAGAATTGTCAACAAAACCAAAATGGCAATATGCAACACAGTTTATTGTCCTACTCTCTTCTATGACAGTGATACCTGGACCTTAGAGAGTAGGGAATACAGTAGAGTACAGGCAGCTGAAATGAAATATCTAAGAAGAGTAGTAGGGACAAAATAAAAGAGACAAAATCAGAAACACAACAATAAGAGATCAAACCAAAGCAGATGGCATAAAAACTAAGATAGAAATAAATCAACTGAGATGGTTTGGGCTTAAAAGATTAGAATGAATGACAATAGAATAGCTAATTCAGTATACAGTGCCAAACCCAAGGTAAAAGACCAAAAGGCAGACCTCGG
>JAXRKP010000805.1:132500-162500 GCA_037039925.1 Doris montereyensis | reverse complement strand
TTTTTTTAATATTTATTCCTTACAGGAAGCTACAAAGTTACAAATAGCGGAAACAGTTCCTGATGATGTCTCGCATAGTAAGTCAAAGTTTGTACAAACTGTAGATCTGTAAACTTGATTACAGTAATTTCATTCTTTGGATTTTTCTATTTGGAATTATTTTCATAGTCAACATAATTTATTAGATTTTCAGACATTTAGGTTTATAAAACTGCATTTGACAGTTTATTAAATTTATATAATTGTATAATATGTAAAAAGATCTTTACTTTGTCTTTATCACTATAATATGATCACTAACTGAAATGTCAGGGCAAGCTCTTTATAAAAGAAAAGAAGGTACATGGTGTAATTTCTATTTCAAAACTTTTTATATTATTATCATGGGTGAAAGTTTTCTGGTCTAAACTGTATTTCCGGTTTATGAATCCTAAAAAATCAGCATCTTCAGTGTGTGAAGAAAAGAAAATGAAATTGCCAAGAGGTGAGTCAACTATGGTGGTAGCAAAATGTGGTCTGGATGAAAAAAATACATTATGTCATTGTCTTTTTCAGGAACAGATTGATAATTGATTTAAATTTAAGATTTCTCAATGCTTTACACTTTCACCCATGATTATCATTTAAGAGGCCATGGAGTGTTTTAACTGTGGATTTTATTTGATGTAAAAACATTTTCTCATGTAGAATACATATAATATGAGAGTTTACAATAGTTCAATGATGAAACAGCTTCAAATTCATATTGTCATTGAAATACAGTATGAGACCATCAGTGATCAACGACAAAAGTGTTCTTATGCCTGATATCATCTGAGGAAAAGCATAAAATCAACACTTGATTCCATTGTAATCCATCATGACCTATCACCTACCTAGTCTGGGCTTTCATCTCAGGGACAAAATGGATGGTGCGAATCATTCTCTAATTCGCTGTTATTTTTTCAAGACAGCTTTTCTCACCAAAATGATTATTTTATGTGCAAAAATTTAGTCACATTTATCCTTCAAACCTTTTTTTCATATTTTTTTGACAGATTTCAATCATGATTGGTATCTACACAGGCTTTGTGCTAGACCAGAACTTTGATGTAAGTCTCTTTCGATTGTTTAGTGTTATGATAAAACAAGTGGCACATTTATCGTATTGTATGTATGTGATATACACTCCAAGCTCGTCAAACCACCAACTGTTGTGCCAGTGGTAGCCTGCCGTTATTAGGAAAATGCCTTACGTCTGTATTTCATTTTTTAAAAGGCACTGATCTTGCGTTTCTTTCACACAGACTTAAACGTGCATCTGAAATTATGAAATGCAACGATAGATCAAAAGAAAGAAGCAAAAAAACATTTTTAGATATGTTGATCTAAAGTACATAGATCTAGATCCATAAGAACGGGCAAAAAATTGCCTAATACGATGCCGGCCCACTGCATGTGAAGAGGCTACAATAGTACAATGTAGTGGAAGAAGAAACAATTGTAAAGTAGGTATGGCTGCCAACACACTACGCATCCGTCTGGCTTCTGTCAGCCCAGGATTACGATGAGTGAGAGAGGATTGGTGAATTGCATACCTGGGGATGAAAGAGAACATGCAGAGCAATAATGCTTTTCTGTGAGATTGACTCCGTGCATCTATGACCAAGCCAAACTAGATTTTACTATTACTAAGGTGGAGTAAGCTGGGGGTATTACGACTAGTATGTTTACAATACACTCAAACCTCGTCAGCTTTTGTATGGATCTGACACTGACACAAAGACCAGGAAATAACTCGTTATACCGCCACTGTGCATGACCACCCCCTTACCTGAAGTGAATCTGGTTTGGTCAAAGGTCACGGGATCCAACACACACTACACACATACTCAAACATTCTTGCCATGTGTGTCTTAGTACTGTTACACATACAGGAAGCCAAGGCCGGTGTATAATTTCATCTTTGGTTTTCTTTCTTTCTTTTGTTTGTTTGTTTTGCCACCCGTGACCAGATGCCCAAAGTCCCAGTGCCCTCAGTGTTGGTGGACAATGTCAAGGACTTCTTAGAACAGATTTCGGAGGACAAAGGAAAGAAAAAATAGCAGTCAAGTCAGTGAGGATCCATACCATACCATCTACTACAGATCATGTTTTCAAGGAGAGTATTTTCATGTTGATTTTTAACACAAAATACACACAATGTGTTTTCACATCTTGTTTATCATTGAAAAATAACTAAGTCGTGCCTGATCACAATTGAATGCATTTTGTGCGCGTATAGATAGGTGTGTGTGTGCGTATGTGTATTTCACAATAGGTATGAGTATGAAACTGGATGTTTTTATTTAAACATCTGCCATATAGTATAAATTGAATCTGTTGTACGTTACACGTGTATAAATTTATAAATAATGGAAGCCATCTCCCACTCCCACTGTTATAACTATAAGCCATTTCTCATTTGCCATTGGAAGCTGAATTCCTAACGTGTGTAGACACATGTACTTGTATGAATACCAGTAAAGAAGGCTACTTTTCTTCAAAGTTGCATCAATTGAACACAAACTTTTTCCCTAGCCTCCTGGGGAAGTCATGTGAATTTTACTAAATTTGTGTGTGTGTGCCCCTGTGAAATACTAAATGTGTGTGTGCCCCTGTGAAATACTAAATGTGTGTGTGTGCCCCTGTGAAATACTAAATGTGTGTGTAAATGTGCAATACTCAATGGCGTCACCATACATTCTGATTAATCTGATTATTCTGATATTGTTTGTTAATAAAGTTTGTGTTTAAAAGAGTGTATTTTTCTTTTCCATTTTTTCTTTCTGGGTTTTTTGGTGCTATCTTATCTAGCCAACCTTTATTAGTAAGAAGAACAATCAAAGAAATTGACAACAGGTTGCAGAAACTTACTTTCTCATTTGTTTCTTCTACTAACCCATAATGTGATATAACGTAATCTTGATGTGTAGATCCTGGAGGCTTTTTTCCCTTATAACCTGTGTGTGCGTGACAGTGATAGGAATAGGAATAGTATTATAGTAAGCCACCAGTCAAACTTAAACTCTTGGCAATTATAAAACAGGTTGTGAGTGTTATGTGTTATTGGTTTTGATCATTGATTAGAGATGGAAGAAGAAGAAGAAGATTAATGGCTCATTACTAAAGGGTTAATTAACTTTTTGTAAACAAATTTGACCATAACCTTCGTTGAATGCCATAACAATTTTATTTTGAGCAGTAGCGCCCTCTGTAGTTCCTTTTTAATGGCTACTCGGAGTGACTAGGATGTTTTGCATATATATTATATTGTTTCAAAGATCAACCCTTTTGAGGCAGCATTTTTATCTTCTTCTTTTAAGCTCCTGCTGGGTGGGGGTAGTTAGTTTTAAAAGTTTCACCATTTTCCTGTCTTTTACACCCATTTCCATCTGGTTGGTTTCATTATTTCACTGCGTGCATATGATTGTGATGAATGAGAATGAGACCAACGCAAAAAGAGTTGTGAAATTGGAGATAATTTGAGTTCAAAGAGGATTCTCAAAAAGTTTAATTTTTTAACTTTTGTCTTTTGTTGATGATCCTTGTCAGTATCAGCGTGCAATATGCACACAATAAAAAGCATTTAATAAACTTTGAACGTTTGTGATGATGATTTTTATGTTCCTGTGCAATTGTTGATTTTGTATTGGATTTTTGTACATGTATTGCTTTTGACTGAAACTTGGAACAGGGGATGAGGGAGATTGTTCTTGTTGATATTTAATCACCAAATGTCTGGATGACATTCTAAATTCTACTCTAGCCATTCGTTGAACTACACTTGTCAATAAGATTTATCGGACAATTTAGAGCCATATTAAAAAAAAAAAATTATAATTGATTAATTATATACATGTAACAAGGGGCAAGTTGTTGGTCTCTCAACCTAAAGGTCGTGGGTTCAAACCCCGCCAACGCTTTTACACATTTTCTTGAGATTAAAAAAAATCTATCACCCTTTACAGTCCGGGTAAATGGATCGACACCTAGTCCCATTGGAGACGGCCGGTAAAAAGAAGGTCATGTGTGCAGAATACCACACTCCGTGCACATTAACGCTGTTTACAGGACAGTCGGGGGGGGAATTTAAAATCCTACCAAAAACCCCCAAGATCACTTGAGTTGTGGATGTGGGTAACTCAAATCAATAACAAAAACATGTGTGACAGGTAAAGATGACAAATCAAAACATGTGTGACAGGTAAAGATATCACTAGCATAAATCACATACAGGTAAAGATATCACTATCAAAATCAAATCAAAACATGTGTGACAGGTAAAGATATCACTAGCAAAATCAAATCAAAACATGTGTGACAGGTAAAGATATCACTAGCAAAATCAAATCAAAACATGTGTGACAGACAGGTTAGGAATAGGATATCAAAACAGCAAAATCAAATCAATAACAAAAACGTGTGACAGCTAAGGATATCACTAGCAAAATCAAATCAATAACAAAAACATTTGTGTGACAGGTAAGGATATCACTAGCAAAATCAAATCAACAACAAAAACATTTGTGTGACAGGTAAGGATATCACTAGCAAAATCAAATCAACAACAAAAACATGTGTGTGACAGGTAAGGATATCACTAGCAAAATCAAATCAACAACAAAAACATGTGTGTGACAGGTAAGGATATCACTAGCAAAATCAAATCAATAACAAAAACATGTGTGTGATAGGTAAGGATATCACTAGCAAAATCAAATCAATAACAAAAACATGTGACAGGTAAGGATATCACTAGCAAAATCAAATCAATAACAAAAACATGTGTGTGACAGATAAGGATATCACTAGCAAAATCAAATCAATAACAAAAACATGTGTGTGACAGGTAAGGATATCACTAGCAAAATCAAATCAATAACAAAAACGTGTGACAGGTAAGGATATCACTAGCAAAATCAAATCAACAACAAAAACGTGTGACAGGTAAGGATATCACTAGCAAAATCAAATCAACAACAAAAACGTGTGACAGGTAAGGACATCACTAGCAAAATCAAATCAACAACAAAAACATGTGTGTGACAGGTAAGGATATCACTAGCAAAATTAAATCAATAACAAAAACGTGTGACAGGTAAGGACATCACTAGCAAAATCAAATCAATTACAAAAACATGTGTGTGACAGATAAGGATATCACTAGCAAAATCAAATCAATAACAAAAACATGTGTGTGACAGGTAAGGATATCACTAGCAAAATTAAATCAATAACAAAAACATGTGTGTAACAGGTAAGGATATCACTAGCAAAATCAAATCAATAACAAAAACATGTGTGTGACAGGTAAGGACATCACTAGCAAAATCAAATCAATAACAAAAACGTGTGACAGGTAAGGATATCACTAGCAAAATCAAATCAATAACAAAAACATGTGTGTGACAGGTAAGGATATCACTAGCAAAATCAAATCAATAACAAAAACATATGTGACAGGTAAGGACATCACTAGCAAAATCAAATCAACAACAAAAACATGTGTGTGACAGGCAAGGATATCACTAGCAAAATCAAATCAACAACAAAAACATGTGTGACAGGTAAGGACATCACTAGCAAAATCAAATTAACAACAAAAACATGTGTATGACAGGTAAGGACATCACTAGCAAAAATCAAATCAACAACAAAAACATTTGTGTGACAGGTAAGGACATCACTGGCAGGTGAACTTGACTATCCAGTTCCTCACTAATCTGTAGTATTCCAAACTTTTGTCTTTGCACCCTTTTAAAAATGTTCATAAAATTGAACAGAGTAAGTCATCTGTAGTTACTATTTCAAAACCTAACCCAGGTCTCAGCGACCCATCCAGTTAGAGAGCACAATTAGCCGTAAACACTTGGCTTTGTAAAACTATGGAAAGAATTGTGAATAACCGCCTTCGTTGGATCTTTGAAAGAAAAAAAAACTTCTTTCTGGTCCAATGCGGTTTTTCGCATGAATTACAGCACAAATGATCATCGTATCCGACTGGAAAGCTTCAGTCGTGAGACTTGTGCCCATAAAAGACACACTAATCGTGAGACTTGTGCCCATAAAAGACACACTAATCGTGAGACTTGTGCCCATAAAAGACACACTAATCGTGAGGTTTGTGCCCATACAAGAAACACTAATCGTGAGGTTTGTGCCCATAAAAGACACTAATCGTGAGGTTTGTGCCCATAAAAGACACACTAATCGTGAGGTTTGTGCCCATAAAAGATATACTAATGGTGAGGTTTGTGCCCATAAAAGACACACTAATCGTGAGGCTTGTGCCCATAAAAGACATACTAATCGTGAGGCTTGTGCCCATAAAAAAACACACTAATCGTGAGGTTTGTGCCCATACAAGACACACTAATCGTGAGGTTTGTGCCCATAAAAGACATACTAATCGTGAGACTTGTGCCCATAAAAGACATACTAATCGTGAGGTTTGTGCCCATAAAAGACACACTAATCGTGAGACTTGTGCCCATAAAAGACACGCTAATCATGAGGCTTGTGCCCATACAAGACACACTAATCGTGAGACTTGTGCCCATAAAAGACACACTAATCGTGAGGCTTGTGCCCATAAAAGACACACTAATCGTGAGACTTGTGCCCATAAAAGACACACTAATCGTGAGGCTTGTGCCCATAAAAGACACACTAATCGTGAGGTTTGTGCCCATAAAAGACACGCTAATCGTGAGGTTTGTGCCCATAAAAGACACACTAATCGTGAGGTTTGTGCCCATAAAAGACACACTAATCGTGAGGTTTGTGCCCATAAAAGACACACTAATCGTGAGGTTTGTGCCCATAAAAGACACACTAATCGTGAGACTTGTGCCCATAAAAGACACACTAATCGTGAGACTTGTGCCCATAAAAGACACACTAATCGTGAGACTTGTGCCCATAAAAGACACACTAATCGTGAGGTTTGTGCCCATAAAAGACACACTAATCGTGAGGCTTGTGCCCATAAAAGACACACTAATCGTGAGACTTGTGCCCATAAAAGACACACTAATCGTGAGGTTTGTGCCCATAAAAGACACACTAATCGTGAGGCTTGTGCCCATAAAAGACACACTAATCGTGAGACTTGTGCCCATAAAAGACACACTAATCGTGAGGTTTGTGCCCATACAAGACACACTAATCGTGAGGTTTGTGCCCATACAAGACACACTAATCGTGAGGCTTGTGCCCATAAAAGACACACTAATCGTGAGGTTTGTGCCGCAAAAAACACACTAATCGGTTTGTGCCCATACAAGACACACTAATCGTGAGGTTTGTGCCCATACAAGACACACTAATCGTGAGGCTTGTGCCCATACAAGACACACTAATCGTGAGGTTTGTGCCCATACAAGACACACTAATCGTGAGGTTTGTGCCCATAAAAGACACACTAATCGTGAGACGTGTGCCCATAAAAGACACACTAATCGTGAGACTTGTGCCCATAAAAGACACACTAATCGTGAGGTTTGTGCCCATAAAAGACACACTAATCGTGAGGTTTGTGCCCATAAAAGACACACTAATCGTGAGGTTTGTGCCCATAAAAGACACACTAATCGTGAGACTTGTGCCCATAAAAGACACACTAATCGTGAGACTTGTGCCCATAAAAGACACACTAATCGTGAGACTTGTGCCCATAAAAGACACACTAATCGTGAGGTTTGTGCCCATAAAAGAGACGCTAATCGTGAGGTTTGTGCCCATAAAAGACACACTAATCGTGAGGTTTGTGCCCATACAAGACACACTAATCGTGAGGTTTGTGCCCATACAAGACACACTAATCGTGAGGTTTGTGCCCATAAAAGACACACTAATCGTGAGGTTTGTGCCCATAAAAGACACACTAATCGTGAGGTTTGTGCCCATAAAAAAACAATCGAGTTTGATACACACTAATCGTGAGGTTTGTGCCCATAAAAGACACACTAATCGTGAGGTTTGTGTCCATAAAAGACACACTAATCGTGAGACTTGTGCCCATAAAAGACACACTAATCGTGAGACTTGTGCCCATAAAAGACACACTAATCGTGAGGTTTGATCGCCGATAAAAGACACACTAATCGTGAGGTTTGTGCCCATAAAAGACACACTAATCGTGAGACTTGTGCCCATAAAAGACACACTAATCGTGAGACTTTATGCCCATAAAATACACACTAATCGTGAGGTTTGTGCCCATAAAAGACACACTAATCGTGAGACTTGTGCCCATAAAAGACACACTAATCGTGAGACTTGTGCCCATAAAAAAGACACGCTAATCGTGAGGCTTGTGCCCATAAAAGAGACGCTAATCGTGAGGTTTGTGCCCATAAAAGACACACTAATCGTGAGGTTTGTGCCCATACAAGACACACTAATCGTGAGGTTTGTGCCCATACAAGACACACTAATCGTGAGGTTTGTGCCCATAAAAGACACACTAATCGTGAGACTTGTGCCCATAAAAGACACACTAATCGTGAGGTTTGTACCCATAAAAGACACACTAATCGTGAGGTTAGCCCATAAAAGACACACTAATCGTGAGGTTAGTGCCCATAAAAGACACACTAATCGTGAGGTTTGTGCCCATAAAAGACACACTAATCGTCAGGTTGTGCCCATAAAAGACACACTAATCGTGAGGTTTGTGCCCATAAAAGACACACTAATCGTGAGGTTTGTGCCCATACAAGACACACTAATCGTGAGGCTTGTGCCCATACAAGACACAGTAATCGTGAGGCTTGTGCCCATACAAGACACGCTTTCCTTGCTATCTTTTCCACGGAAAAGGCTTACCACTGCACCACGCAACGTCGAAATGAAAACATGGCATTGTTGCTGACCTTTTCGGTCTTCACTTCCATGGTTGACTCTCTGCTTTTATCTCTGACTTCCCGTCAACACGGCACTTTAAAGGTAACTCTTTGAGTGCCAAAACAAAGTTGTTACTCCATGTCAGAGTAATTCTATCCCCACAGAGACAACAAGAGTGATACATTTCAAAGCATTGAGTGCCAATCGCCGATCAATCGATATTTCTGCTAGGTTTTCATAAGTCTATGCTAAACGCCGATGTATATCAGTCATGGTGGGCACATTCTGACAATTTGTGAGTACTAGTCTACAAAACAAGAATTGCGACGATAGATTGGTGAATTTGCATTTGGCACAAAACAACCTTTCGAAGCATCCATGGATCGGCGATTGGCACTCCCAGTCCAAGGGTTAAATAATAAAGATCTACGCTGGCTGATGATTTTCATAAGAAAATGGAGTTCCACAAGGCAGTATTCTTTCACCCATCTTATTTAACATAGAAATAAACAATATCATATCGCCATCACTTACCAATGTACAATCCTGTCTTTCTGTAGATGATTTTGCAATCTACCATTGAAGGCAAACTTTACCAACACTGCATGTGTTTTGTTTTTGTTAGCCGCGAGTTTGTGTTAGACCCGCGTGGCTGAAAATTACACGTGACCTTCTCCCTGGCTGTCGTGCGATTGTTCGAGTCCACGAGACTTGGTTTAACATTGATCTCAATGGGCGATGACGTCACATTATTACGTATAGCCTCAATCAGCGGCGCGGATCAATGAGACTTGGTTTAACATTGATCTCAATGGGCGATGACGTCACACTATAGCCTGCATCAACGACGTCTAGACTTATTGCACGTTGGGGCATGGCGACATGATCAATTTCACTTCATATGGACAACGGTTTTTGCACTTAACTTTGTTTCTTTTTTTACATTATGTCAAGTTCAAATTTTGTGCAGTTCTTAAAAAGCTCTTTTTTTTTTCTCAATGCAATTTTTTTTTCAAAATGTTTAAGCTTGAAACAAAAAGTTTCCGTTGCAGGATTTGCAAATAATGAAGTGATCATAATGCTTTTAATTTGAGCTCAAGTTTGCCTTTCATGTCATTCTGAAAACCTAATTCATACTTTCTTTTAAAGTTTAATGGCAACAGAATCATCTTCTCCGTATCAATCAACATCTTTTTCAGATTCAGACTAATCTGCTTCATTCTTCAGCCGTAAGAAAATAATATGCTAACATTAAGCGAAACGTTGCAATAACGCAATTAATTGTACTGATTGACCCAAACAAAACTGAACCGTTGCATACATCAATAACTTCGATACTTTAGGTCTTAATCATGGCTTACTATATGCCTGGTCTTAATGCATCTCCTTCGAACGGAAGTAACTTTAATCAACCGGAAAGCGTTAATATGTAGATCTATACTTATGTCCGTTTCGGGGTTGCCGTAATAATTTAGATCTATACAAGGTGTGGTTTTATTGGCTCAAGGATAAAAAGGGAAGCACTGTCACGGTGACATCTGAAAGATACATTTGCTTTCTTGAAAAGTATTGGCTCGACCCTGAAAAAGAAGGAAGTTACCATGGGAAGTCAGTGGTTTCAGCAAGACGGTGTCACGCCACAGATACAGTAGGCAGCAGTTAATTGTGTAAGACAATGGCTCTCAGCTCTTGTTGCTTCGTGCCCGACAACTGGGTTTCCCACAGTCCTGATCTCATTCTCCTTGATTTCTACCTTTGGGGACACTTTGAAGGCCTGATCTCATTCTCTTTGATTTCTACCTTTGGGGACACTTTGAAGGCCTGATCTCATTCTCCTTGATTTCTACCTTTGGGGACACTTTGAAGGCCTGATCTCATTCTCCTTGATTTCTACCTTTGGGGACACTTTGAAGGCCTGATCTCATTCTCTTTGATTTCTACCTTTGGGGACACTTTGAAGGCCTGATCTCATTCTCCTTGATTTCTACCTTTGGGGACACTTTGAAGGCCTGATCTCAATCAACTGGGTTTCTACCTTTGGGGACACTTTGAAGGCCTGATCTCAATCAACTGGGTTTCTACCTTTGGGGACACTTTGAAGGCCTGATCTCAACCCCTGGCTTTCTACCTTTGGGGACACTTTGAAGGCCTGATCTCAACCCATTGGGTTTCTACCT
This sequence comes from Doris montereyensis, assembly GCA_037039925.1. Classification (NCBI taxonomy): domain Eukaryota; kingdom Metazoa; phylum Mollusca; class Gastropoda; order Nudibranchia; family Dorididae; genus Doris; species Doris montereyensis. Next base: position 151,455 of record JAXRKP010000805.1, on the reverse strand, counting down.
TTGGGGAAACTTGAAGGCCTGATCTCAATCCCCTTGATTTCTACTTTTAAGGAAAACTTGAAGACCTGATCTCAACCCCTTTGATTTTTACCTTTAAGGAAACCTTGAAGGCCTGATTTCAGCCCCTTTGATTTCTCCCTTTAGGAGACATTTGAAGGACTGATCTCGGCCCCTCTGATTTCTACCTTTAAGGGAAAATTGAAGGTCTGATCTCAATCCCCTTGATTTCTACCTTATGGGAAACTTGATGGCCTGATCTCAACCCCCTTGATTTATACCTTTAGGGGACACTTGAAGGACAATCGTTGTACACGTAAGTTCACAAACGTAACAGAACTGAAAACCGACATTCCATGCGCGGTACAGCAAATTCCTTCTGGGTCATTGTAACCGGGTTCTGCAACACCTTTTGCCTTTGGCTCAAAATTGCGTTTCAGGAGGATGGCGCCATTTTGAGGACATGGTGTAAATTTGTAAATGTCTTGTTATTTCCTGTTTAGATTGATAGGTTGAGGACGTATTGTAAATGTTTGTTATTTCTTGTTTAGGTTGACATTTTGAGGATACGTTGTAAATGTCTTGTTATTTCCTGTTTAGATTGTCAGTTTGACGTCATATTTTCAGGTTATCTTTCCACGTGGCTATTAAAAGAACGTACTTAAATTTCACCCTAAAATCATGCGTGGTTTACACCTTATTTATATTTTCCTGGGTTTGTGTTTAGGTCAGATGGTATGTTGTCCTTATATTTACATCTTATTTATATTTTCCTGTGTTTGTTTCTAGGTCAGTAGGCATGTTGTCCTTATACGCTTTTATTGTTACCGCGGAGATGCCACCAAGAAATACAGTAAACTCTTTTCGAACTCCGTACCGTATTTATCTGCTGTATACCCTTGAATATAATGTGGGTTGGGTTTTTTTTAACATTGTCTATGAATAAATGTATAGTTTTATGAAGGATCTTTTTATCTTACCTGAAAAAAACTCAAGAATAAAACTTAAACAAAATTTCAACCGTCGCCGGGGCTTCAACACGCGATCGTTTGGTTGCTAGGCCGACACCTTGCCTCTGGACAACCGAATTCCCACGACGTAAATGTCAATTGTGTATTTGGGAATGCAATAATAACAATATGACATGAATTCACAAGTGATTTTATGAAATAAATACCTGATGTATTTACTTGAATAACACGTACAGTTTACACAATTAACGTATTACATTGTATATTATGAATCAATTCCCTAATGGAGGCAACATTCTTGCATTAAGAAATGTCTGTAAGTAGATATCTAAACCGACCAGGTAATGATTGAAATATTTAGTGATTATAATTGTTGGGAGAGAGAGAGAGAGAGAGAGAGAGAGAGAGAGAGAGAGAGAGAGAGAGAGAGAGAGAGAGAGAGAGACAGACAGACAGACAGAGACAGACAGACAGACAGACAGAGACAGAGAGAGAGAGAGAGAGAGAGAGAGAGAGAGAGAGAGAGAGAGAGAGAGAGAGAGAGAGAGAGAGAGAGAGAGAGAGAGAGAGAGAGAGAGAGAGAGAGAGATGGACAGCTAGTCAGATGGAGATAGAGTAGTCAGTTGAAAAAAGAGATCTAGATTGTATGTCAGTCTCTCGTACAAAGAAACCTCTTTGAAGACGGAAGTACTTTACTATACAACAGATACCGTATCACCGTACACGTCGGGGTGAAAGCACTATTCAGCCTACTGACATCCAGAAAGACTGTAGTGTAAAGAAGCTGATAACAAACATCAAACATCCTTGAACTTTTCCCCCTCTGCCCCGTAGACATAATATTTCACAGAAAGGGTGGTTTGTGAGATGAGATGAGAGAGAGAGAGAGAGAGAGAGAGAGAGAGAGAGAGAGAGAGAGAGAGAGAGAGAGAGAGAGAGAGAGAGAGAGAGAGACAGAGACAGACAGACAGACAGACAGACAGACAGAAAGAGAGACAGAGAGACAGAGAGACAGAGAGACAGAGAGAGACAGAGAGAGACAGAGACAGAGACAGAGACAGAGAGACAGAGAGACAGAGAGACAGAGAGAGACAGAGACAGAGAGACAGACAGACAGACAGAGACAGACAGAGACAGACAGAGACAGAGAGACAAAGAAAGTCTGTACGTCTGTATTTACCTTAAAAAGTATGTATATAATTTATGTATATAAAAGGGTTAAATGTATTTTGCTTTTTAATCAACACTAAGCCAATGACTTATCATAGGTTATGAGAGTTAAATTGAAATGGCCACCCGGAGACGCCATTCCGTGTTTGCAAAACTATCGTTGCATTTCGTCCCAAAGACCAGTATTTATTTTACTTGTTGGGTTCAATTTGCCTTAAAGGGCAAGTAGAATTAACAACGTCTTGTCGTTTTCTACAACTAAAACACGATGCGCCATCATGGAAGTTAAGAGTAGTTGACGCGGTCAGAAGTGTCAATGCAGGGTTTTAGAGACGTAATAGCCCGTCATGTAATGAGTGAATTCATATTACAGCCCGTCATGTAATGAGTGAATTCATATTACAGCCCATCATGTAATGAGTGAATTCATATTACAGCCTGTCATGTAATGAGTGAATTCATATTACAGCCTGTCATGTAATGAGTGAATTCATATTATAGTCATGTAATGAGTGAATTCATATTACAGCCTGTCATGTAATGAGTGAATTCATATTACAGCCCGTCATATAATGAGTGAATTCATATTACAGCCTGTCATGTAATGAGTGAATTACAGCCCGTCATTAATGAGTGAATTCATATCATCATAATGAGTGAATTCATATTACAGCCCGTCATGTAATGAGTGAATTCATATTACAGCCTGTCATGTAATGAGTGAATTCATATTACAGCCCGTCATGTAATGAGTGAATTCATATTACAGCCTGTCATGTAATGAGTGAATTCATATTACAGCCCATGTAATGAGTGAATTCATATTACAGTCCGTCATATAATGAGTGAATTCATATTACAGACCGTCATATAATGAGTGAATTCATATTACAGCCCGTCATGTAATGAGTGAATTCATATTACAGCCCGTCATGTAATGAGTGAATTCATATTACAGCCTGTCATGTAATGAGTGAATTCATATTACAGCCTAATGAGTGAATTCATATTACAGTCCGTCATGTAATGAGTGAATTCATATTACAGAGTGAATTCCTGTCATGTAATGAGTGAATTCATATTACAGAGTGAATTCCGTCATGTAATGAGTGAATTCATATTACAGTCTAATGTCATGTAATGAGTGAATTCATATAATGAGTGAATTCATACTACAGACCGTCATATAATGAGTGAATTCATATTACAGACCGTCATATAATGAGTGAATTCATATTACAGCCTGTCATGTAATGAGTGAATTCATATTACAGACCGTCATATAATGAGTGAATTCATATTACAGCCTATCATGTAATGAGTGAATTCATATTACAGCATGCTGTCATGTAATGAGTGAATTCATATTACAGCCTACAGACCGTCATGTAATGAGTGAATTCATATTACAGCCCGTCATGTAATGAGTGAATTCATATTACAGCCCTGTCATGTAATGAGTGAATTCATATTACAGCCTGTCATATAATGAGTGAATTCATATTACAGCCTGTCATGTAATGAGTGAATTCATATTAATCATGTAATGAGTGAATTCATATTACAGCCTGTCATATAATGAGTGAATTCATATTACAGCCTGTCATGTAATGAGTGAATTCATATTACAGCCTGTCATGTAATGAGTGAATTCATATTACAGCCCATCATGTAATGAGTGAATTCATATTACAGCCAGTCATATAATGAGTGCATTCATATTACAGCCTGTCATATAATGAGTGAATTCATATTCATATAATGAGTGAATTCATATCAGCCAGTCATATAATGAGTGAATTCATATTATATAATGAGTGAATTCATATTACATGAGTCATGGAATGAGTCATATTACAGCCTGTCATATAATGAGTGAATTCATATTACAGCCTGTCATGTAATGAGTGAATATCACAGCCTGTCATTACAATTCATATTACAGTCTGTCATATAATGAGTGAATTCATATTACAGCCTGTCATATAATGAGTGAATTCATATTACAGCCTGTCATGTAATGAGTGAATTCATATTACAGCCCGTCATATTACAGCCTGTCATGTAATGAGTGAATTCATTTACAGTCCGTCATGTAATGAGTGAATTCATATTACAGCCCGTCATATAATGAGTGAATTCATATTACAGTCTGTCATATAATGAGTGAATTCATATTACAGTCCGTCATGTAATGAGTGAATTCATATTACAGCCCGTCATATAATGAGTGAATTCATATTACAGACCGTCATGTAATGAGTGAATTCATATTACAGTCCGTCATATAATGAGTGAATTCATATTACAGCCCGTCATATAATGAGTGAATTCATATTACAGCCCGTCATATAATGAGTGAATTCATATTACAGACCGTCATGGAATGAGTGAATTCATATTACAGCCTGTCATATAATGAGTGAATTCATATTACAGTCTGTCATATAATGAGTGAATTCATATTACAGTCTGTCATGTGAATGTAATGAGTTTCATATCATAGCCTGTCATGTAATGAGGGAATTCATATTACTGTCTGTCATATAAGGAGTGAATTCATATTACAGCCTGTCATATAATGAGTGAATTCATATTACAGCCCATCATGTAATGAGTGAATTCATATTACAAACCGTCATATAATGAGTGAATTCATATTACAGCCCGTCATGTAATGAGTGAATTCATATTACAGCCCGTCATGTAATGAGTGAATTCATATTATAGCCTGTCATGTAATGAGTAATTCATATTACAGCCCGTCATGTAATGAGTGAATTCATATTACAGCCTGTCGTGTAATGAGTGAATTCATATTTGTTTCTTTTGAAAAGGTTGACAGCTATGTGAATGGCGCTTGGCTGTTTCTACCGTCATCTGCTAAACTCTCCGCACAATGATTCTTCATCTTCTTGATCTTTTTCCTCTTTTTCATCTTCTTCATCTTTTTCATCTTCTTCATTGGAATGTAGAAATATAAATAGAAATCTCATATGGTGGAGGACAGGGCTACATTGTACAACCCTAAATGGTTGATCTCATCCATACACATAGTAAAACAAGTATAACAACCGTAAAATGTTTGTCACCAGAAAGGATGAAAAAAGTGTTATGGCAATTAAGTCAAGGATGAAAAAAGTGTTATGTCAATTAGGTCAAGGATGAAAACAATGTTGTAGCAATTAAGTCAAGGATGAAAAAAATGTTATGTCAATGAGGTCAAGGATGAAGAAGTGTTATGGCAATTAAGTCAAGGATGAAAAAAATGTTGTAGCAATTAAGTCAAGGATGAAAAAAGTGTTATGGCAATTAAGTCAAGGATGAAAAAATGTTGTAGCAATTAAGTCAAGGATGAAGAAGTGTTATGGCAATTAAGTCAAGGATGAAGAAGTGTTATGGCAATTAAGTCAAGGATGAAGAAAATGTTATGGCAATTAAGTCAAGGATGAAGAAAGTGTTATGGCAATTAAGTCAAGGATGAAGAAAATGTTATGGCAATTAATTCAAGGATGAAAAAAATGTTGTAGCAATTAAGTCAAGGATGATATCCAATAAGCTAAACTGGATTGAGGACAAAATTGAAATTATGCAAGTGAGCAAGAAAAATGTCTTTGTTAAAAAAGTTAAAATATCAAAATCAATTATTGGTGTTACATGTAGATATAAATATGTTAAAAACATTGGTTTTTATTTAGATAATAAACTTTTTGACGATAAGACATGTTACTAAAACAATTCAGAGCTGCAATTTTTATTTGAAGAATATTAACAAGATTAGATTTATTTTAGACCAAGGAACAACAGAAATGCTTCTTACATCATTTATTCTTAGTCGTATGGATTCTGCACCAAAATATTTGATTCTGAGAAAGAAAAAGCTTCAAAAAATAAGGCGGCTAGGCTAATTAGCCTAACTAAACAAAGTGAGCCAATTACGCCAGTATTAAAAGAACTACACTGGCCCCAGTAAGTTACAGGATAGATTTTAAGACCCTTTTTTTTATTGTTTCAAATGTTTACGGTCTTGCCCCATGCTATTTATAAGAGCTGGTCAGTTTTTACCAACCCAAAAGAATATTAAGATAATAAAATTCCCCTCTTGATCACCATGCCAACTAAAAGATCATCTTTTATTGAAATGTCGTTCAGTCAATTCTGCCCCTCTGTCATGGTATAATATCTCTTTCAAAACAAGAAGCAGCCCTTCATTTCAAATCTTTAAAAAGAATCTTAAGATCGAAATTTTTAGGAGAGCTTTTTTTGCTCCTTTTAGTTTAAAAGCTGTTTTTAAGTTTTATTGAAATGTTAGGGTTTCTAAAATTGTAACTAACATAATTTATTTTTTGTTGCTGTGCAATCTATATAATCTATAAATGTACCAAGGATATTTTACTGTAAAGCGCCATCGAGCATTTCAGTGAGAGAGGCGCTCAATAAATGCATTATTATTATTATTATTATTATTATTATTATTATTATTATTATTATTAGTAGTAGTAGTAGTAGTAGTAGTAGTAGTAGTAGTAGTAGTAGTAGTAGTAGTAGTAGTAGTAGTAGTAGTAGTAGTAGTAGTAGTAGTAGTAGTAGTAGTAGTAGTAGTAGTCGTAGTAGTAGTAGTAGTAGTAGTAGTAGTAGTAGTAGTAGTAGTAGTAGTAGTAGTAGTAGTAGTAGTAGTAGTAGTAGTAGTAGTAGTAATAGTAGTAATAGTAGTAGTAGTAGTAGTAGTAGTAGTAGTAGTAGTAGTAGTAGTAGTAGTAGTAGTAGTAGTAGTAGTAGTAGTAGTATCGTGTTGCTCATTATCTTGTCATCTTGGGGATTTTTTTCTTCACATATCCAGCCACTGGTTTGAGGTCCCAGGCAGTGGACAGGTAAGCACCTGTACGGGAAAGAGATGATCCCGCCCTCAACAAGTCTCTTGCTGTCTTGCAGGCGGCTCTTGGCTGACCAAAGGCTAAGGGAGTTAACCCTGACAGAAAACAACCTGCTGTCTTGCATGCCGGTCTTGGTTGACCAAAGGCTAAGGGAGTTAATCCTGACAAAAATAACTAACCTGCTGCCTTGCAGGCTGGTCTTGTGTGACCAAAGGCTAAGGGAGTTAACCCTGACAGAAAATAACAAGGTCTGGTAGGGGGTCTCATGGTGGCAGCCCCATCATCTACCTTGGGTACAGTGGGCTAATCCCCTGCTTATCCAAAACCAAACTCTTTCAGAGAAATAAATACAATATACCTGGCTATTAGAGGTAAATATTAAAGCGAAAGGAAGAGAAATTAAATTATTAATAGCTTATGGACCAAACCAATACACCACTAAAGAAGAAAAAGATATCTTCGAAAACGATTTACAAGTAGCTGCAGACAATCTTAAACCCAAACAGGAACTAATGCTTTTATGAGATTTAAATACAGGAGTAGGCAACAATGTAGAAACGTCAGGGGGAGTAATACTAATAGGTAAAGGAGGAGAGACAACATCTTCTCCAAATGGAGAGAGAGTAATAGATTTTCATCTAAAGGATAACATGAATATATCCAAAGCTTTTTTTCCTCATAAATAAATCCACAAATATACAAGAATAAATGAAGACAGATGTGAAAAGTCAATGATATACTACATAATAGTTAGCAATTCCCTTTTTACAGCACATTTGATGCAAGAGTAAACAGAGGAGTAGAACTATTTAGTGATCATCACCTAGTGATAGCCAAAATGAGATTACTGACTGAAGAAAACAAACAGAAAAGGAAAAAGAACAAAGCTACTAAACTCAAAAGAGAGGAACTGTATAAACCAATAGTAAAACAGGTATACCAATCTAGGATAAAAAAGATTTATCAGTGAAAGGCAGATGGATCTGGATGATAGCACAATTTAAGAAAAAAGTGGCAAATGTATAAAGAAACACTCCTCAGTTGTACCAAAGAGGTATGTGATAGGAAACACATTTAAGGAGATAGGAAAAGAACAGCATGGTGGAATGAAAGTGTCAAGACTAAGATCAAAGAAAAAAAGGATGCCTGGAAGAAATACTTGCAAACAAAGAGACCAGAGGACAGGATAGATTACATGAATAAAAGAACTATCGCCAAAGAGGAAGTGAGGAAAGCGAATCAGGAACAATGGGGAGAGTTTGGACAAAGACTTCAAGAAAGCTATCAAGGAAATCAAAAGCTGTTCTGGTGGGCAATGAAGAACATGAGAAAGACCAAGCATGCCCTATACGACAAATTAAGAATGACAAAGGGGAAATAATGAAAGGAGACAGCAAAATCATGGAAACGTGGAGAAAGTATTTTCAACAATTACATAATCCCTCCAGAACATATAAAACAAGGAGTAAAGATCAATTATTAAGAGTAACAAGTAATGGAGATGAGACAGCTGAAGATGTAGATATATCAATGGAAGAAATCCAAACAGCTATAAGAAAAATGAAATTAGGAAAAGCCCCAGGAGCAGATCAAGGTTATCCAGAAATGATTAAAAACCAAGGGAGAGAGGCAGACAAACTACTACATGCAATATGCCAACAAGCATGGAAGTCCAAACAGGTGCCAGACGACTGGAAAAAGGAAACAGTAGTACCAATACATTTAAAGAAAGGATAAATTATGGAATGCTCAAACTATAGAGGGATATCACTACTTAGCATTCCAGGAAAAGTATATGCCAGGATACTGGAAATGAGACTAAGAAAAAGAGTAAAGGATCAGATTGAAGAGCATCAGAGTGGATTTAGACCAGGAAGAAGTGTACAAGACCACATATTTACAATTAGACAAATTAACAGAAACACGTTGGGGGGGGGGGGGTGAGACAAGTAAAGGAGTGAGAAGAAGGAAACATGACCACCGCCACTCTCCCTAGTGATCCAAGACAAACAAAGACATTTGACACAACAATCATGTGTGTAGAGTACAGAAAAAGTCGACAAAACAAAGACATTTCGCATAGCAACAATCATGTGTGTAGAGTACAGAAAAAGTCGACAAAACGAAATAAACCAACATTTGCAGTGAGAGTAGCTGGCACATAGCAACAATCATGTGTGTAGAGTACAGAAAAAATGTGACAAAACAAAGACATTTCTTTTGTAGCAACAATCATGTGTGTAGAGTACAGAAAAATCCTCAAAACAAAAAGAAAATCATGTGTGTAGAGTACAGAAAAAGTCGACAAAACAAAGACATTTCATTTGCACATAGCAACAATCATGTGTGTAGAATACAGAAAAAGTCGACAAAACAAAGAAGACAACGTGGGGAGGAATCAACATTATGAACAATGAACTAAATAATGCTAGTAACTAGCAAAGATAAAACACTAAATCTTAAATAGGCAGGGAGAATTTAGAACAAGTTCAAAGCTACAATTACCTAGGAGTAATGTTTAACTGAGAGGGCAAACCAAGAGAAGAAATCAGCCAGAGAATCCAAAAGGCAAGTGCAATATATAACCATTTAGGAAAGGCATTTGTAGGTAAGCAAGAATTGTCGACAAAAACCAAAATGGCAGTATACAACACAGTTTATTGTCCTACTTTCCTCTATGGCATTGAAACCTGAACCTTAGACAGTAGAGAATACAGTAAAGTACAGGCAGCTGAAATGAAATATCTAAAAAGAGTAGTAGGGAAAACTAAAAGAGACAAAATGAGAAACACAACAATAAGAGATCAAACAAAGAAGATGGCATAAAAACTAAGATAGAAATAAATCAACTGAGATAGTTTGGGAATGTAAACAGAATGAATGACAATAGAATAGCTAAATCAGTATACAGTGCTAAAACTCAAGGTAAAAGACCAAAAGGCAGATATCGGATGAAGTGGGAAGAAGATATATAAGAGGCATTAAAGCATAGAAATTTAACTTTTTTTGGAAAGAAACAAAAATGCCAGGACAGGATATCTTGGAGAAAGATCCTCTCGGGCATCTGAACCCATACACCGAAAGATAGAATGGGAACTGATAAAGAAAGAAAGAAAAGTTTGAAATCGAGTTTCTGAACAAGGGACTGTAAAACACTTGTGTGAGGCGAGAAATTGTTGTATGTACGTCTCTTTGCGTCGCTTCAATTGGTTGACGAGGTTTGTCTGATTCAGATCCCACACTGCACTGGCAAATTCCAATACGGGTCGGACTAGAACTTTGTGGCTTTTCAATTGGGTAGGGATTGTACATTGTTTTAGATTATAACAAATGAACGAATTTAGTTTATTTGCCTTGGTTGTGATGTATGTGATTTTTCTATTTTAGGTCTTTAGATATTTTCAATGCCGAAATATTTTACTGAGTCGGTTTGTCCTAGAAATTGTCCATGTATGGAATATTTTGTCCCAATTGTTTTTTTCTGATATTTGTAAAAGTGAGAATGTGGCATTTTGATACATTAAATTCCATCTGCCATTTCATCTCCCATAGTTCTTGTCGAGCAAGATCTTTGTTAATACAGCAAAAATCGTTGAAACTGGAGATGTGGTGGTACAGCATTGTGTCGTCAGCATACAGGCATACGTTAGTTCTAATGTAGACAGGCATACGTTAGTTCTAATGTAATCCCCTAGGTCATTTACGTACACATATATCAGAAATAGTGTTGGTCACAATACTGATCACTGGTAAATGCCAGATGTCCTGTTTCTAATTTCTGATCTTTCTCCTCCAAATTCACTACAAGAGCAGCTTTGTCACCTTCACTTATGGACATTCTGACATGTTTTTGTGATCGTTGTTGGAAACATATGGCTGTGGATGTAATTTACATTGTTGATAGAGATTGAGATAGTAAAGGTGTAGGAAGGAGTCTAAAGTAGGTGCACATGTTGTAGTTTCTTGCAGTAAGACATTCCAGTCTATTTTTTCAATTATAAAACAAAAGAATTTAACTTTCTCGCAAAGATGAGGAAAAATCAATTTTTATTTGATATGCACTTAATAACAATCAGATTAGTATGAAGTTCAACAAAAATGCTGCTTGACAGTGCAATGCTCATAAGTAGAATGTAGTTTTTTTAGTGATGTAACAATTCGTCATACAGTGAGTGAATTCATAATTATTCATCCAGGAATTCATAAAACAAATACAACAATTTAATGAAGAATTCATGCATATTGCACATAAACTTTAGACAATAACTTGGCCAGCTATACATTTTTCTGTAACATTAACTGAGATTCTATCAGATTTGAAATAAAACATCACAGCATGTATGTGTATGACATCATTGATACATGATTACACAGTTTATAAGAAAAAGAAGATACATGTATATAGAAAATATTCAATTCTTACAAAATTTGTAAGAAAAAGGAGATGTATAGAAAATAGATCATTATTACAAAATTTGTAAGAAAATACTTGTATTTCATTGTTACAAATTCCTCCATGATCATTTTAGTACTTCTGAAAATGTCTGAGTACAAAGATTGAAATCAAAATCTTATTGACTGCTTTTCCCTTGGCATTGTGTCGGTGGCCTAGTGAATAGGTTTCAGGACTTATCAGGACTTAGGATCACGAGGTCATGGGTTCGAATCCTGGCAATGCTAGGTCCCACACAGTTATTCTCAGAAGAGACACTCAACACGCATTTTCCATGTGTGAAACTGGGAACCAGTATAAGCTGAGGAGTAAGAAACCCACAACAGACTAGTGTTCTGTCTGGGTGGCGATGCAGTATCATTTGTTCCTCTTTTGTGAAAATGGGAACCAGTATAAGCTGAGGAGTAAGAAACCCACAACAGACTAGTGTCTGTCTGGGTGGCGATGTAGTATCATTTGTTCCTCTTCATGCTATGGAAACCTGGGTAATCTCAGTCTCTATAGGTAACAACAACCTTGAAGGAACTTCCTTGACTTGGCAGCTTCTATTCTGAAATTTCTAAGAAACGATTGAAATATTGAGGGGAAAATCCCAAAACCTCTGGTCCCATTCGAGATTAACGATAAGAAGGAGTTCCTGTGTGCAGTTCACAACATTGTGCACATTAAAGATCCCTTGGCTGTTTACAGAGCAGTCCAGGCAAAATTTTAAATCCCACCAAAAAAGTTGCGGAAAGAATCAAATCACTCCGCGGACAAGTTCCACTTCTCATGAACCCCCCCCCCCCTTATGAACCCCCCCCCCCCCAAGGAATGTAAATACCCATAATATCTTAAAATTGACAAACAGGTCATAACCATAAGCCAATGCTTGGGTTATAATAACTTGTCATCACCATCAATATTTGTGTTGTAAGTTTTCAATAACAGTGTCAATGAATGTAAATAACCATCAAAAGTACAAACAATGTCAATGAATGTAAATATGTGTCAATAACAATTTGTCAATCAATGTAAATACACCATCAATATTTGTGTTGTAAGCCTATTTCAATAACAGTGTCAATGAATGTAAATATACCATCAATATCTGTGTTGTAAGCCTATTTCAATAACAGTGTCAATGAATGTAAATACACCATCAATATTTGTGTTATAGGCCTATTTCAATAACAATTAGTCAATGAATGTAAATATACCATCAATATTTGTGTTATAGGCCTATTTCAATAACTGTGTCAATGAATGTAAATATACAATCAATATTTGTGTTGTAAGCCTATTTCAATAACTGTGTCAATGAATGTAAATATACCATCAATATTTGAATGTAAATATACCATCAATATTTGTGTTATAGGCCTATTTCAATAACTGTGTCAATGAATGTAAATATACCATCAATATTTGTGTTATAGGCCTATTTCAATAACAATTTGTCAATGAATGTAAATACACCATCAATATTTGTGTTATAGGCCTATTTCAATAACAATTTGTCAATGAATGTAAATATACCATCAATATTTGTGTTAGGGCCTATTTCAATAACAATTTGTCAAGGAATGTAAAAATACCATCAATATTTGTGTTATAGGCCTATTTCAATAACAATTTGTCAATGAATGTAAATATACAATCAATATTTGTGTCCTAGGCCTATTTCAATAACAATTTGTCAAGGAATGTAAATATACCATCAATATTTGTGTTATAGGCCTATTTCAATAACAATTTGTCAAGGAATGTAAAAATACCATCAATATTTGTGTTATAGGGCCTATTTCAATAACAATTTGTCAAGGAATGTAAAAATACCATCAATATTTGTGTTATAGGCCTATTTCAATAACAATTTGTCAAGGAATGTAAATATACCATCAATATTTGTGTCATAGGCCTATTTCAATAACAATTTGTAAATACTATTAAGCCTTCTCATCTTTTAAACTATCAGCACTAAACTTATTCATGTCTGTCCCACCCTCTTCTTTGCCATATTTAACAGCAAGACTCTCATACAATGTCGGATGACCTTTGCCCCTGTTGTAGTATTGGTGAGTAATGGGATAGCTTGGCATCCGGTAACAATACCATCATCATCATCGATGTGCATGTTGATAAATTTCTTCCATTTGTTCTTTGCATGAATCGGTATACCACAAAGACAATAATGGCAGACACGACGGCAACCACAACTAAAGTGATGATCAAAATCATCACAATGTTATCAGAGCCACCAGAAGAAGTTACTGTTAAGAGAGAAAAAAACAACAAATCATTCATTCTATAGGGATACTTAGATAAAATATGTTTACAGCTAAATGCTAGTACTATGCGACATTAAAAATTGTCTGAACATGAACGGCTTACAAATTGATTTTGGTTCATAAATTTAAATTTTGGGCTATTTAACTCTGTAATTTATATCTTAGGTTTCCAATACTAATATAATAAAAACTTGATCATCACAAATAAAACCACTACTAGCAATAATCTTCAATAAATTCAATTTGAAAGACGGTATTTTATTCTGGAGTTTTACTTGATCTGGAGAACTTGAGTGTAGATCTTTGCCTTGCATTTGTGTTTTTGTTTGCTTACAGACATTTTCAAGTTTCTGTCAAGGCAGACAGGCACTTAAACTTCTTCTCTTTATGACAGCAGACATTGCAGACCCAAAATGCTGTTGCAAAGGATTCACTGAGTACGGGTCTGATAACATCAAACTACATGCAATGTTGAAGAAACTCATACAGTTGATGTGCAAAGGATTTTCACATTCATTTTACACAGCTGTTTAATCAAAAGAAACCTTCTGTCTACCTAAAAATCCTATAATTCATAATGCATATTACTCTTGACTTACAGAGAAAACTACGATCAAAGTGATGATGTCATACTGGGTTAAGATTTGTTTCCTCGTATCTCTATATGTGGTGACACAAGCCGAGTGGTTAGGCTGCCGGATGTGGGATTATGACCGAAGTTGTGCTCCTTGGGATTGACACTTCACACGCAGTTTCCCACTGTAACCAGGTGTGCAAATGAAGACAAGCACTAGCTTGGGAGGAAAAAACATGCGTCAGACTAGCGTCCTGTTCAGGAGGTGATTATTATCACCTGTTCCATTTCATGCTATAGAAACCAGGATAACTCTGGCTCTATGAGTCGTAGTGGCCTTGAATGAGCTTTACTTACTTTCTATACAGTAAGTCGTTGAGGTGTTAGTACTGCAGCACAGACTCACGAAAGTTGGTCTGCTTAAGAAGAGCTCACAAAAGTCACAGAGTTAAGAATTGACATTCAGTGCAAAAACCCATTATTTCTACACATTAACTATCAAATATTAAGATGATTTTTCCCCCAATTTAAAATCCATGCCAAATCGTGCAATGAGAAATGAGTAGCCATTAGAAATAGGAGGGAGAAAAGAAGTTATTTTATTGAAAAAAGGAAAATCTATCAAACGTGTGTTGACAGATGGAAGCAAACTGGTTTCCATGGACACAATGTTTGGAGCACTCCTTTCCATTGTGACCTCTTCTATTTGAATATTTTCCATTGTGACCTCTTCTATTTGAATATTTTCCATTGTGACCTTTTCTATTTGAATATTTTCCATTTCATGATAAGAGCAGGCTCGAAAGAAATTTCTCTGCACTCAAGCATTGAAATCAAATTTCCCATTTATTTCAAAATAGAATAAACAAATAGAGAAACTGATAAATCCAAAACAATATTTACAAAAAGTCAATCGTAACCCCATCCCCCTCCCCACCATCCCATTACAAAGACAAGACACGTAATATTAAAATATTAAAAAGTGGATCTCAAATTATGACAAGCAATTTGCTTGAAACTAGAAGAGTAAGAAAGCACCTTGCTAGACAGAAGCAAAGATAAAAAAAACAAAATCAAGTGATTTCTTTACCTGCACAATTGTCTTCATCACTACTGTCACCACATTGATTGTGGCCGTCACATTGCAGAGAGACGTCAATACATATGGACGTGTTGCATGTGAACTGAGAGCCTGAGCAAATACCTGGAAACATATCAAAGATTATTTACATTTTTAGCGAACGTAAAAAAGAAAAACAAATCTGAAAGAAAGGATTCCTCTCTTTGTGATTCAATTTAACTGAGATAATGGAAATGAACAAAGTGTTTTCATTATCATTACTATTTTTATTATTATCACCATTATTATTATTATTTTGTTATTATTATTATTACTATTATTATTATTATTATTGTTGTTATTATTAGTATTATCATCATCATTATTATCCTAATTATTATCATCATCATTATTATTATTTTATTATATTATTATTATTATTATTATTATTATTATTATTATTATTATTATTATTATTATTATTATTATTATTATTTTTTTTATGATTATTATATTCATCACTATTATTATTATTATCATTATTATTATTATTATTGTTATTATTATTATTATCATCATTACATTTATCAAAGAAACGAAATAAAGACTTTATTGCCATTACTTCCAATCTCTACAAATCATTTGAGTTTTAGTTTTCATTCAAATATGAAAGGGCCTACTGAGCCATGAAAACCTCTGCCCTTCAATCATACGAGATAATGCTCTCTTCTTGATGTCTTTAAAATCTAAAGTGAGAAATAAAAACTTGAGAAGGACATGTCTGTACTCTATGTAACAGATTTACAACCGCTACAAATGGGAAGAAAAGGCCCTTCCCTTTATTGCCCATAGAGCCAGAGCTTATCCAGGTTTCTATAGCGTGAAGTAGAACAGGTGATAACAATCACCTCCTAGGCAGGACACTAGCCTGTCACAGGTTTTTGGTCCCAAACTATTACTGGTATCAATTTGCCTCTGGATCAAGTAGGATAAATTATGATAAGTGAAGTGTCCTTCCCGAGGACAACAACGTCGGATCAAGCATTTGCTAGGATTCGAGCCTAGGACCTCATGATCCTAAACATGGCAACCTAGCCACTAGACCACCAGTGCCACTTTTCAAAATCACCATAACCATTGCCTTTTCATCCTATACCAGGGTATAGACCACGAACAACAGACTTTTTGCTTGAAGATGGAGGCCTTGGTCCAGTAGCTTCCTTTCGACTTTTGCCACTGAACATCATTCGTCCTGTAACACGAGCTCCATTTTCTCCCAAGGTGGCGTTTTCATTTCTCTGCGTTCGTGTTTCTGTAACAATTTTTCTTTTTACAGGTGGGGTTGTTAGCCAACCCCCAACCTGGAGGACCAGTCGGCTCCGTGTCAGGAGCCACCACCTAGTTCACCATCTAGCCACCTCATACGACACGCTGGCATCACGTTGGGCACATTCTTGCATCCTCTCTGTTGAGGGATTCCGTTACGCACACGGTGGACTTTCAAAATTTTCATTTGTTCAAATCAATATTATTTTATATCATAATTCCCTTCTTTACCATGATTACAAGCTTTTTATCTCATTGCAATTTCCTATCTATTTTTATTTTTTAGTTTGTTATTTTCTGTTTTCTTTACCTGACAATGCTATAAATTATGGAAGACATGATGCAAGAACTTGTTCAAATATCGAACCATTGCATTGCTTATAAAGTTGTATGTGAGATACCTTGGCCTGAGACATAGACTTAGCACTGTCAGTGTCATCTTTCTCGTTTCTCCTTACTCCATGTTTATCTGTTGTTTTGGCGTCATCCCTAGCTAGATTACAGGTCCATGTACATGGTACATGTATGTGTATAGACTAATCATAGTCAGTAGATTCTTTATTAAAAAAGAAGGCCCTTGTAATGTTGGACTACGACACTGAAATGAAAAAAAGCTGCAATCTAGACGTGTAAGAGCCAATGACATTTACAACAACGTAACAACACTTTGCAAGACATACTAACCATTTGTTGCCGCCACAAAATTGATGCTAAATCCGAGATAAACTCCAGAATTATCCGTCAAAAACCTAAGTGTCATCGATTCTCCATTTGAGGTGACATTTCCAGGTATACTGCTGCCTGATCCACAGACAAGATCTGAATTCAACTTTGCAGCTGAGGTCGACGTGCCATCATGAAAATCCACGTAATCTGTACACGAACCTGTTTAGAGAAAAATAAACTGAGTTGACAACTTGAATCAGATTTGAAAAATTTGCAAGGAGACACTGAAGTATAGAGAGTGGCAACAAACTTAAAGTTTAAGAAGTGAAATGCAAATATTCTTTCTGGAAAAACTTACAATTCTTTTAGAGTACAGGATAATTCTAGCACATTTTGACCTTGGGTCAGATAGCAAACTGATTCTTTAAAAACAACAATAAAAAGATTATTCCCACTCAACTTTCAATCTCAGCTGATATGATAGAGGAAAATAAGATTATCTTTGAGCAGAGCAATAGAGAGACAATTGATTCATATGAGTTAAAAACAAAACGATTTGAAGAAAATCTATAACAGAACTTACCAGATATTGCTAAGAAAATCTATAACAGAACTTACCAGATATTGCTAAGAAAATCTATAACAGAACTTACCAGATATTGCTAAGAAAATCTATATCAGAACTTACCAGATATTGCTAAGAAAATCTATAACAGAACTTACCAGATATTGCTAAGAAAATCTATAACAGAACTTACCAGATATTGCTAAGAAAATCTATAACAGAACTTACCAGATATTGCTAAGAAAATCTATAACAGAACTTACCAGATATTGCTAAGAAAATCTATAACAGAACTTACCAGATATTGCTAAGAAAATCTATATCAGAACTTACCAGATATTGCTAAGAAAATCTATAACAGAACTTACCAGATATTGCTGGTTCAAGCTCAAAGCGTGTGATTATGGCAACCACAAACTGTCCTGATGGAGCTGAAACTGTGTAGGAACAGTCAAGTTGGTTTTTGTAAAACAGGCCAGTACTTGACTCAAGTTGAAAACTCTTCAACAGGAAAACAGAGCCACCACAATTTGATTCCATGTACACTGCAGAGGAAATATGCAAAAGAAATAATTCAATAGTCTGTGGACAAATTGTGCATGGAATTTCTGGGTGTGTCTGATGATCTATTTACACAAACAAATCAATTCTGGGTATGAGTTCATTAGTCGGGCACAACATTCAAATTTTAGGAATAAGCAAAATTCAATAAACGCTGACATAAGATATGTCAACCATCTTTAGACATCATGAAATCCAATTTCCACCAAAATAAATCCTGTAGAGGGGGGAGGCATCTACTTCTTCTGTTTATTCGACTGAATTTTGTAAAATAGAAGTCGATACTGACAACAAATACAAATGTTATCCACTTTATTTTACGCTTCAGGATAAAATTACCTTCACATCATATTTTGTTGCACTTGCAACCCTCAGCCAGCCGTCCTACAGGATCATTCATAGTTTTTCCTCTCTTCGTAAATAAAATGAAGTGTCTATTCGTCATTAATGACGAGTACCCAAGAGAAG